>RJWK010036396.1:0-21743 GCA_004363435.1 Platanista minor | reverse complement strand
TTTATTTTTATTTTTGGCTGCGTTAGGTGTTCGTTGCTGCACGCGGGCTTTCTCTAGTTGCAGCGAGTGGGGGCTACTCTTCATTGTGGTGCGCAGGCTTCTCATTGCGGTGGCTTCTCTTGTTGCAGAGCACGGGCTGTAGGCGCGTGGTTTAGTAGTTGTGGTGCGTGGGCTCAGTAGTCGTGGCTCATGGGCTCGAGAGAGCAGGCTCAGTAGTTGTGGCGCACGGGCTTAATTGCTGCACGGCATGTGGGATCTTCCCAGACCAGGGCTCGAACCCATGTCCTCTGCATTGGTGTGTGGCTTCCCAACCACTGTGTCACCAGGGAAATCCGGCTCTAGGTTTTAGAGAGGTGTTCTCCAGGGTCCTGGTTCCACTGACCCTGCTCCTGCTCTGTTTCAGAAAAGCAGCTATCGCCAGAAAACAAGGAGTGTGAGAAGAGAGCCAAAATATATCTGTGCACATTCCCCTGCACACATCACCGACAGTGTCAAGCAAACACCATGTGCTGTTCAGCCTCCTGTGGGAAGGTTTGCGTGAACCTCCTGTGAGTCAGAGAGCAGGCTGGGCTGTGCGTCCTGCTCCGCCACCCCTCTACCCCGAAGCTGTGCCTGCAACCGAAGACAAGGACCTGACACCCGGCATGAGGATGTCAGTAGGAATGCCACCCTCCCCACCGCGCGAACTACCTGCTCCTGTCAGATAAACCAGAACAAACGCGCAGGGAGCTGCCTCATTCTCTCCCAGTGCTTGTGATGGTTGAGAACCCGGCACAGACCCCAGAGGGCCCCTGCCTTTCTGGGCCCAGGTCTCTGATCTCTTTCTCCTGGTCATGCTCGTCTACCCTCCCTCCCGTCGGCCTCCCCGCCAGCCCCTGGCAGACTCTGCCCCCTTGTTGCTCTGCTCACTGAACCAGTACTCCCAGGGGGAGAACCTGCTCATGTGTGGCATCTCTCGGTGCTAAGGAGAACATTCCTCAGCCTGGAGCCACAAGGGCAAGTTCAACG
This sequence comes from Platanista minor, assembly GCA_004363435.1. Classification (NCBI taxonomy): domain Eukaryota; kingdom Metazoa; phylum Chordata; class Mammalia; order Artiodactyla; family Platanistidae; genus Platanista; species Platanista minor. The sequence continues at coordinate 20,735 of RJWK010036396.1, read as the reverse complement.
TGCGATGCGTGGCGACTAGACCCTGGGACACAGAGTGCGAGGTCCCCTAGGAGGACTCTTCTTAAACTTGGTCCATTCTCCTCATCCTCCTTGAGAGGTTCAGCTTACTGTCTCTTTACAATGACGAAAATGAATCCCAGGGAAGTTAAATGACATGTTCAAGGTCAAAAGAGAGTGAGAAGTCATGATCTGGCTAGAGGAGCAGGTTTCCTCCGTGCTCCCTGTTTGCTTGCTTCTTCTGCATGTGGTGAGGCTGTCCACAGGGAAGGGAGTGCCGGTGCTGACCCTGGCTCTCTCCCACTCCATCACCCGCCAATAATAGGGCAGCTCTTGTAATGGGGCCTGGAATGGGATGCCAGGACCTGTGACTGGTGAATTCCTTTAACTGAGTGGTCCCCACCTTCCCCCAATCCTCCTTCTTATGGTTTCATTCTTCTTCTTCTTTTTCAAATCCAGAGGGAAGCCACAGGGTGGAGGGACGGGTGGTACATGGTGATGTGACTGCGGATTAATTGGCATAGGATGGCTATGGGTCTTGCCCATGGTTTCATGGGGAGTCAGTGGAAACTCATCACTGGGGTACAGAGTCCCTACTACTCTGCACAATCACCACTGCTCTGAAATGTTCCTGGGACTAAGTCCAGAGACTGGGTCAAAACGTGTGGCCAGTTGGGACATGGGGTCAAGTGTGAAGAATTCAGGTGGGCAGGCCCTGCTGGAGGAAGGGATGCAGTGTTATGCTCCAGTCCAGTGTTTCCTGCTGAGCATCAGTGAAGGCGACTTCAGAGGCAGGACATGCCTCCATCGGGCTAGAGTCTCTGACCCACCGCAGAAGCATCACAGGGCTCCTGGTACTGAAGGATCTCCTCCATTCTGCTCAGAGCTGCCCTTGCACAAAAGGAGCTTAAGAAAGATATCATGATCCACCACCAACTCAGACATCACTGGAGGTAGTTGGGTGCTAAGAGCATGCTGTACAGGAACTCTTATTTGGTGCTTCCTCAGATCGCCTCACTCTCCCAAAGCTTGCCTATGCCCCAAACAACCTGGGAGAAACTATTAAAAGAGGCAAAGTTACCTGCCAGGGGCCACATAGGGAATGACCTCACATGTCCAAGACCAGGGCTCCCTACCACGTGGACATACCATAGGTGCCAGGCTCACCTATTCCTTGTCACTGGCATTGACACCATGGACCGTGAATTTTACTGGAAGCAGTTGCCCTTCTCCCTTGTGGTAACAGGTACCTTGGCCCTCTCTGGACAGTCCACCCTGCCCTAGAGAAGTCAGAAGCTACACCTAGAATGCTATGGCTAAGAGGAGTACTTGCCTGGACATCACTGCATGTTCTGTTTTTATTGGAACAATTGTATGCCTCTATAATATGTAGAAGGGAAGAACTCGGGGTCCCATGGAAGACCTTGAAATTTTTGGAGGTGAAGAAAGAAGCAAACGCAGATTCTACCATGATCTGGGTCTCCAAAATGTCGAGTCCAGCCTGAAGAGAATCGCAGATCAGCACTGATCTGTTTTCGACCAACCCACAGCCTCACGGTTGCAATGACTTTTGCATGATTTGTTCTCTTCTCTTGCTCCTTCTCTATGTCAAGCATGTGGAAGGACTCTAGAAATATCCTCCTCATCTCATACATCATGATGTTGGTCAACTCCTTTGGCTGCCCCCAGTGTTCACAGGTGGGTTCATACTGATCAGCAAAGTGTGTCCCATCCCACTTCTGGTAGCTGTCTATGTCATAACAGACCCAGAATGCCTAATTAAGAAGCTAAAGGAAGGTATCTGGAATGTAAGAGTTGGGTTTAGGTGCTAAGTGTAAGATTTACCACCAAGAAATGCCCATCAGCCCAAATATAATTAGAATGGGCATGACATGAAGTATTCAAGGAAGACTTTTTCTCCTGAAGATGTTCCTAAGTCTAAAATTACATTATCTAGCAGTATATCCATCAGTTATTATAGTGTCCAGCGTCTTGGCTTGGGAAGAGTTCACTTCCTGCAAACCACTGGTGAGAGGGTATGAGAAGGTAGAAGTAAGAATCTAAATTAGAAGGCACCAAGCATCTGATATCTGAGACTATTCTGGATCATATTTGCTGGGTCTATGATGGTTCTTTTTGTTGTTGTTGATTCAGTTTTCCTTTTTGAAAAACCCTAAAACTCAAACTTTCTCTCTCTTACTGTTATTACTTTTTGTATTTTATTTTTGGTTCTATCAACCTCTTATTTCATGTCTTCCCGGTTTTTTGTCTACTTATGTGCTGAGTTTTTAAATTTCTGACTCAAGGTATTTTTTCATACATTAAAATGTTTATTTAGAAATATGTAATTAAAGTTGCAGCACTGGAGCGTCCCTGGTGGTGCAGTAGTTAAGAATCCACCTGCCAATGCAGCAGACATGGGTTTGAGCCCAGGTCTGGGAAGATCCCACAGGTCACGGAGCAACTAAACCCATGCACCACAACTACTGAGCCAGAGTTCTAGAGCCCACGAGCCACAACTACTGAAGCCTGTGCGCCTAAAGCCCGTGCTCCACAACAAGAAAAGCCACAGCAATGAGAAGCCCGTGCACCACAACGAAGAGTAGCCCCCACTCTCCTCAACTAGAGAAAGCCCTGTGCACAGCAACGAAGACCCAACGCAGCAAAAAAATAATTAATTAATTAATTTTTTTTCAAAAGTTGCAGTGGTGTATTACCTTTCTTTTTGGACTCAAGGTTGTTCTAGTGGGAGAATTATATTTTTTCCAGCAGAAATGTTTCAATTTTCACTTTTTGTTTTCTTTAATAGTACTTCACATTGAAGTTGTCTGCTATTTTTCCATTAACTTTGTAACATTTTATTTTAATAGACTAGCAGTAACAGTGTTATGCTCAAATTATTCTTGGCTTTGGCCACTAGGAGCTCTTTCAGGTGGGCTCCTGTTTCCCATTATTTTGATTTTGGGTTTTCATTAAATTCTGACCCCAAAAGATGCCCCAGTCTCATCTTGTATTTTCCAAGCCCAGTTCTAAAATCTGTCATTTCTCTAAGAAGCCTTGGCCCATGTACTGAAGAATGGTGTTTAGAACCAAGATCTGGGCTCTTTGTGTGCTTATTGCATGTGGTGTCACTGCTTCTAGAACCCTTCAGCAGACATAGCTAAGAAATATATGTATGTATAACTAATCCATGTATATGTATGTGTCCATAAGTATTTCTGCATGTGTCTATCTGTGTGTGTGTGTGTGTGTGTGTGTATATATGTATATATATATTTATATTTATATAAAAGCTGAACATGAGTTCATATTGATATCTCTGATTTTAATCCAGTACCCCAGGGTTCATTCTAGCACTTTCCTTTTTCTTATTTGTAACTTCTCCAACAGGAACCTGGCTTCTATCTAAGTTACTTACTTATCTGTTCAATCTTTTATACATGTAACATAGTTTTAGAATTGTTTACCCATACCCTGTGAAAAACAAATTCACCAGAGACAAATTCACTGCTCTCTGAAAAATTGAAAGAAAGGGCTGCTTGCCAATTACCCTCATTAAAATAACATGCAAGAAATAAACTTCTATTCTGTGAAGCCCATGACTTAGCCTATTAGTTCTAAGGAAATCAAATGGGGAAGCAGGAGTTGGAAGCTTATGTACCCTATAGGATGGGAAAAATATAGGGGGGATTCAAGGGTAGTGGAATGAAGTGAAAAAAAGCCAAAGACCACTGCGGGCAAATGAGTTTATTTGCCAAGGATTTACTCCTGCCCAGCCCTCAGTGAGAACAGCGGTGTCCCACTGGTGTCCCAGTGGGAGGTTAGGGTTTTAGCTGTCTTTCAGTGATAATCTACAAGAGAAAAAGGTTAGATGCTTAGAGGCTATGAAACTCTGAGAAGCAGGAATTCATTCCCAAGCTTAATATTACTTATCCTCACCAGGCCTTGGAACAGGAATACTTCATGTAACAACAGAAATTGTCTACTTTTGACTAGGGGGTTATTGGTTCATTGAACAGAGAAAGGTAGAGATTTGGGGCCTGGCTAAGTTAACAAGGCTCATGGAAAAGTCTGACTCTGGAAACAATGGCTAGAAATCTGGACTAGAAAAACAGGAAAAGAGCAAACTATTGAAAAATGCAATGAAGACAGCACAGGCATTGATCATATAATGAAAGAAGCAAGGTGTCCCAAGCTGGTCTCTTGGTTTATTTGCCAGTGAATTGCCTTCCAGGTTTAGGGGACATCGTCTTCTGCTATTTTTGTGCCTAGGATTTGGGGTACCTCAGCCCACTGTTTAGGGATAACAGCATCTGAGAAGGTGAGAATCAGTGAAGACATAGACCCAACCACGCATCTCCAAACTCACTGTGTTTTCCCAGCAGATGTTTCCACAGTATGTCCAGCAGCATGTGTGATTTATTTCTACACATCTAAAGGTTCTAGAACACTTCTTGACACATTCTTGGACTGTTGGCTGTCCCCAGCACTCCTGAAGTAACAATTCCCCCCTGAAATTGAGATGAGATGATAAGAAGCTGACAGGGGCCACATAGCAAGTGTGGGAAGAGAAGCCCTTCATAAGCTCAACAACCCCTCCTAGAATCCCAGCCCCAATTCTCCACCAAGGTATCTGCCTTCTAAGAGAAATCCCCTTCCTCATCCTCCTCATTGCATTTTCACTGACCCCATCACATCTTCACTGACCTCTTTGCCTTCTCTGCTCCCCAAGTCCTACAGTGTTGCAGGCTTCTGAGTCCTCTTTGAGCATCCTAGAAGTAGGACTCTGTATACTCCCAGCATTCATGTGCCCTCCTACAAAATTAACATTTTTATAATGAGAGATCTCAGAGCCTGAGATATTCTCTAGCCTCATTATCATACCTTTTTCATAGTGTGGGAAGCTAGACCACGGAGAGTAAGGAAGAGATTCTCCCCACTTTTCTTCCCCTCCTTGCTGACTCAGCCTCTCTCCAAATTCTTATCTCTCTCACCTAATGTTCTTGGCTCCTTCCATTGATTTCATTTTCTCATCATATGGCCCCCGTGATTGCCCCACTAAGGCCCCATCTCATATCTCTTTTCTATCTTTTCACATTCTGAAATATCCTACCACTAAATTAATGGTATATATCAAGAAATGCCCATTTGGTACTCTTCAAAGTGCACACAGGTAGAATGCAGAGCTTCTGGAAGAATGGGAAAATATGGCAGCTCTGTACTGGTGCCTCCTCCCCTTCAAAGAGAGCTGACATGGGAAAATATTATATCCTTATAATTGATGGAATGTATCTAAAAGCTGACAGATACACATTGCTACTTTCAAGGTTGGAAAAAGAAGCATTAAAGGATTTTGAAGGACTTCGAAGGACTTCAGCTTGATAATTTCTTGATCTCTGTGTATAGAAAGGTAACGGATGCCTTTCCAGGTGATCCAGGGAAGGTGAGTCCTGAGGCAGATGTGCCAGGCACGATACTTCTCCTTTTGTCCAGAAACAAGCACAGCCCCATCACCCCTTTTGATCCCCAACCCAGCCTTATCACCTGCTGTTATGTCTTTCCTTCATTCCTCCCAGCACAGACAGTAGTACCATACAGAGGAACATCATGAGTGGAGGTGTCCAGCACTTCATGCTGTTGACCATAGACGTCTGAATAGGTGATGTCAGGAGTTTTTCCTTCCCAGTTGTTGCCAGAGATCAAAAGACATAGAGAGAGTTGTGAAGCAAGAGAAAATTCTCATGGAATTTCTTTACACTTTGTCTTCTAGTTATTCTTCCTTGCCTTCCAACACTCAGTCACAGGTACACACCAAAGCTGGACACAGACTGCTAAAAAGTATCTCTCCATCTCAAGTTTCATGTCTTCCTTTTCCAGGAAAACCTTTTGTTTTGTTTTGTTTTTTTTACTGTGTTACCTTCCCTTGATTAAAAAATAATTCAAATTCAGCTTACAAAATTGTTTATTTATTTATTTATTTATTTATTTATTTATTCATTCATTCATTTGGTTGTGTTGGGTTTTCATTGCTGAGCACGGGCTTTCTCTAGCTGCAGCGAGCGGGGGCTACTCTTCATTGCGGCACGCAAGCTTCTCATTGCAGTGGCTTCTCTCGTTGAGGAGCACGGGCTCTAGGCGCGCAGGCTTCAGTAGTTGTGGTTCGCGGGCTCTAGAACACAGGCTCAGTAGTTGTGGCGCACGGGCTTAGTTGCTCTGCGGCATGTGGGATCTTCCTGGACCAGGGCTCAAACCTGTGTCCCCTGCATTGGCAGAAGGATGTTTAACCACTGTGCCACCAGGGAAGTCCCACAAAATTGTTTTAATTCTTCTTTTTTTTGAGCTGACATTGGTTTATAACATTATATGTTTCACATGTACAATATTATATTTTGACTTCCATATACACTACAGCATGCTTGCCACCAAAAGTTTAGTTCTCAGGGGCTTCCCTGGTGGCACAGTGGTTAAGAATCTGCCTGCCAATGCAGGGGACATGGGTTTGAGCCCTGGTCCGGGAAGATCCCATATGTCGCGGAGCAACTAAGCCCGTGCGCCACAACTACTGAGCCTGAGCTCTAGAGCCCGCAAACCACAACTACTGAAGCCCGCGCGCCTAGAGCCTGTGCTGCATGACAAGAAAAACCACAGCAATGAGAAGCCTGCTCACCGCAACGAAGACTAGCCCCCGCTTGCTGCAACTAGAGAAAAGTCCACACGCAGCAACAAAGACCCAACGCAGCCAAAAATAAAATTAATTAATTTTTTTTTAAGTTTAGTTTCTTCCAACTGTTGCCATACAAAATCCTTAAAACATAAAAAGTACAAGGCAGACAATGAAGTATTTCTAGTAATCCCACTATATGGGTGTATGTTATTCTGTCTTTTATAAGTGCAGATATATGAATACGAGTTGTTTTTATAAAACTGAAATCATCAGGCTTGCTGTTGTATATCATGACTTTTTATTTAAAAATTTGTAACTTGATATTAAAAGTTTTAGCCAAGACCTTTGGACAGACCCTAAAGTGAGCTTGTCACAGATCGACTTGAAGGACTTTTTAAAAAAGAGTAAAAAAGATAGCCCAAAAGTGGTTAAATGACTCTTAAAACCCTTACTCATTTTAAAGGTGGAAAATGGTCAGGAATTTGACACATTTGCGGGAGGAGATTTTTTTTCTTTTTTTTCTTTTTTTTTTTTTGCGGTACGCGGGCCTCTCACTGCTGTGGCCTCTCCCGTTGTGGAGCACAGGCTCCGGACGCGCAGGCTCAGCGGCCGTGGCTCACGGGACCAGCCGCTCCGAGGCCCGTGGGATTTTCCCAAACCAGGGCACGAACCTGTGTCCCCTGCATCGCCAGGCGGACTCTCAATCACTGCGCCACCAGGGAAGCCTGGTGGGGAGGAGATTTTTGAGCAGCTTTTCTTTAAAGAATGCTGAGCTCTCAATCCTAAATCACTGGAAAGGCTTTAAGGACACCTCCCACGAGTTCTACATGTGCCCCAAGTGTTTGTGGAGCCAGTAGGTGGGTGTCTGAGTCACACCTGAGAACACAAAGGGAAAGGAGGCTAGCTGAAGTCACCTACGGCCACAAGACAGAGGCTACTTATTGCCCTATGGAAGGTGATAGGGCAAAGGAATGCAAGAAAGAGCCAGTGTGGGTTTATGCCAGATTCATTCCAGGCAGGTTACTGGGAAAAGCCATGGGAACACCACTGTAAAGCAATTATACTCCAATAAAGATGTAAAAAAAAAAAAAAAAAAAAAAAAAGGCATGGGAACTCAACAGAAGGAAATAGAAAGTGAGTGGCCAGAGAAAGGTGTCACAATAAGCCAGCCAGAAAGGACATGGATTCAGCCAGATCAAGAGAACCACAGATGAGCAACTTCCATCAGCTGGGGTGGGAGAAGACTCAACCCATGAAACCAGCCACAACGGTCAACTTGAAGCAATACCAAGCTCCAAAAGTACAAAGTTCAAAAGTGCAACACTGCTTGCCAAAAAGAGCTGTTCTGACCCCTTTATCTCTTCTTCTTCTTCCACCTCCAAAAAGGCACTTAGTCACCTGCAGGAGGAGGGGACAGAGCGAGGAAACCCACCACTCTCTTCTCCAATTGTAGGGTTCTAGGTGTGGAGGAAGCCACAATTTCAATTCAAGCTTAGCGTTTTGACCATTGCATGGGCTTAGACTTTTTTTCTAAATATATCATTATATTGTATTATATTATATTATACTATATTATTATATTAGTTAATAATATATTATTATAGTCTAAATTTAGGCAGTGACTAGAAAAATCTAGTTCTATAGCCAAGCTCTCATACAGAAGCAGGGAAAGAAGTAGTTCTTCTGGATGAATTTAAATGAGACAAAAGACAGCCTTTCGACATATTACTAGGAACATTCCCCATGAATATTTTCCTAACGTGCTAGTTACACATATCATTAATATTTTCCCATGGATCATAAGACATCTGAAAATTTGTGATTTCCCTTCCTTAGGGGAAAAATATCATTGGAAACCTCCTTGCAACTAAAATTTTGTTAAATCCATTATTAACTTCGGAGCAGAGATTTGTAGATCCAGAGGTCCTGGGCAAAGGATACTGCCTGTTTCAAACCCGAGTTATGGTTGGTGTCAATTCTTCCTCTATTAAGATTGGTTTATTCTGGGACTTCCTTGGTGGCGCAGTGGTTAAGAATCCGCCTGCCAATGCGGGAGACATGGCTTCGAGCCCTGGTCTGGGAAGATCCCACATGCCGCGGAGCAACTAAGCCCGTGCGCCACAGCTACTGAGCCTGCGCTCTAGAGCGCACGAGCTACAAACACTGAGCCCAGGTGCCACAACTACTGAAGCCTGCGCACCTAGAGCCCCTGCTCCGCAACGAGAGAAGCGCCCGTGCACCGCGAAGAAGAGTAGCCCCCACTCGCCGCAGCTAGAGAAAGCCCACGTGCAGCAGCGAAGACCCAACGCAGCCAAAAATAAATAAATAAATAAACAAATAAAGTTTAAAAAACAAAAAAAGATTGGTTTATTCTACCAACAGGATACACATCTTGTCTTACCATAGGAGGGAAATTCTCTCCCACTTGGTACCACAGTAAAGACGGTCAGTGTGGTATAGACAGAGAACAAAACATGGGCACTGGAGTCGGAGAGACCTGGACTTGAATCCCAACCCCAACACGTCTAGCTTAGTATAAGCTACGTGATTAGCCAACCACCTAACTTCTCAAAGCCTCAGTTTCCCTATGTGTAGTATGGGGATGAGAGTATCTACACAGCAAATGTTGACTATATAAATTACTGGCACACAGAAGGTGCAAAATAAATGTTGGCTATTATTATTATTATTAAGCTCAGACTCTCTTTTCTTCTTCAGAGGGGTGAAAGTTATTTAATTTTATTGACTTTTTTGTGGTCTTTTTTTTTTTTTAACTCTTTAACCTATCTGGAAAATTTTATCCTTCGTTCATCTGCCTTAAATTTAATTGTCCCACAAATATTTACATTAAGTGACTACTATAAGCCAGGCACTATTCTAAGTACCGAGGATACAGTCATGAACAAAACTGGCAAAAATCCCTGCCCTCATAAAGCTTGATCCTAGTAGAGGGGTCAGACAATAAACAAGATACTTAAAAGAAATACGTAACAATTGATGGCTCTCAGTGTGCGAGGAGAGAAGATAAGAGAGGGTCTAGCACCTGGAACACAGAATATGAAAAATAAGTGCTGGCTATTATTTGAGGCAGCTCACTGGTGGTGAGATTTGGGGTTCTGAAAGAAAAGGTTAAGTACTGTTCCAAAAAATTCCCTCTCCCCACTCCTTTCTCACCCCCATCCTGGTGCTCCAAGCTCCTGAAGCCAAACAGAAAGGAAGACAAAAAACAAAGGAGAAGCCTGGGTACTGTGAATTAAACAGTCACAGTGGAGTAACTGTCTCTTTCCCTCCAAGTAACCAATTTTCCCTCATAGTCTTTATTTTTGCATCAAAATTTTCAACGAAGCAGAAGATACATTATATGAATTGATTGAAATTCCCTCAGATGCTCAAAAGCAGACACAGTACCTAGAGGCATTTTAAAATTTGCAAAACTCTCTAGCTAGTTCTCCTCTTGGCATATGTTACAAATTATAAAATAGGAAAATAAAATTTGAGGCACATGGACCATCAGATGGGTTGCCTTTAACTTTTAAAAAACTATTATTTGGAAATAACTTCAATAAGTTACAAGAGTAAAAATAGTGCAAAGAACACTACATACCATTTGCTCAGTTTCACCTATTTTAAGAATTTACCCCTAGGGACTTCCCTGGTGGTGCAGTGGGATAGGACTCTGCATTCCCAATGCAGGAGGCCCAGGTTTGATCCCTAGTCAGGGAACTAGGTTCCACATGCATGCCGCAACTGAGGAACCAGTGAGCCGCAGCTAAGGAGCTGGCAAGCCACAGCTAAGGAGCCCGTGAGCCGCAGTTGAGGGGCTCCACCTGCCACAACCAAGACCCGGTACAACCAAATAAATAAGTAAATAAATAAATTTTTAAAAAAGAATTTACCCCTAATTGCTTTCTCTCTCTCCCTCTGTTGTTGCTGTTGTTTTCCTTAACAGTTTGAGGGTAAGTATCATATATCATGTTCCTTATTTAGGAATAATACGTCAGTGAGTATTAACAATAGGGACATTCTCTTCTGTGATTGCAGCACAACTATCAACTTCATTAAATTTAACATTTCCAAAATATTTTTATCAAATCTATCATCAGTATCCCATTTTATAAATTCACCCAATAATGCCCTTTGTCTTTTATGACACTGAAATTTTTGAAGAATATAGGCAATTTTTTCTTTTAATTAAACATTCCTCATGTGGGGTTTGTTTGAAATTTCTTCATGATTAGACACAGGTTATACATTCTCACTAGGAATACTCTGTAGACAATACATAGTGTCCTCAGGGTATCACATGTGAAGGGACACAGTGTCATCCATGTCATTTTTCTCTGTCTCAGTGTCTCCGTTTGAACAAGGACAATTACTTCTTTTCTAGAGGGGTAGTGTTGGCATGATCTGGCGGCATGATTTGGACACAAGCCACAGATGAAAGCATTTTCAGGGTCACATTTCCAGCCCCAAGGCTCTGACTTTCACCTACCTCTGAAGATGCTCAAGTCGGAAACGCCAGTATTTATTTGCCTGATGGCTCTTTGTCCTGCTCTCTGGGAACCACCAAGCCCCTGCACAGGGTGAAGCAGGATGAGCAGAACAGAGCTCAAAGATTCAACATGTAATCATAGTTCTGGCTGTGGCAGATCAGGGAGTTCTGCCCGTAAGTTGGGTACGTACAGAACATTGTCACTGAATTACTGTTCAAAGAGTACTTTCTTTTTTTGTTTTTGCTTCAGGTAATACTGGTAGAAGCAGAACACTGTGGAATTGCAGGAGCCTCCCCTCCCCCAAACACACACATTTCCTGGATGTCTGGGTGATTATGTAGGTAGGGAAGGATCTGTATATCTATTTTTCTCTAACATTTGTGTGATGACTTTTGTAAAGTCCTATCCATCTCTATGGTGATTTCTCCATGGCTGCATCACCCTAACACTACCTTATCACAATGTCTTGTGGGTTTTGATCTAATGAAAAAAGAGAGTTCTGCCAAGAGAGCTGGGAAAGGCCACCTAATATGGAGATTTAGAACACAGACTTAACCTGGATTCAAATCCTAGCTCCCAATTACTTTGGGCAAGTCACTAATCCTCTCTGGGCATTAGTTTCCTCATTTGCAAAGTGGGGATAATAACAGTACTTTCCTCATAGGGTAGTTGTGAGGGTTACATGAATGATTATTTGTTAAGCACTTAGAACCAATGTCTGGCATACAGACAGTGCTATGTAAGGTTTGTTCAATAAACAAATGAGACACCAACGAAGTATCAAGCATCACCCAGTTTAATACCAAGTTCACTACCTGTCAGATATTTAACATGTATTAACTAATACTCTCAATGACCCTATGAGTTTAGTACTACTAAAATTCTTATTTTACAGATGCAGAAACTGAGGCACAGGGGAGTTAAGTAAATTGCCCAAAGCCACACAGCTAGTAAGTGCCAGGTACAGGATTTAAAAAGAAATAGGTCCAGGGGCTTCCCTGGTGGCGCAGTGGTTGAGAGTCTGCCTGCTGATGCAGGGGATGCGGGTTCGTGCCCCAGTCCGGGAAGATCCCACATGACGCGGAGCGGCTGGGGCGGTAAGCCATGGCCGCTGGGCCTGCATGTCCGGAGCCTGTGCTCCACAACGGGAGAGGACACAGCAGTGAGAGGCCCGTGTACCACAAAAAAAAAAAAAAAAAAAAAGAAGTGGGTCCAGAGCCATGTATGCCATGTATGCCAGACAGTGTAGCCCCCAGTTCTCTTGGGGGCTACAACATATCCTTGACCTTAACCTCTTCATGGGGCCCCTCATCACTTCATCCCATTTACTTCTCTCTGTAGAAAAAAATCATTTCTTTCCAGAATATCATTTGTTGCTTTTGCACTATTAAAAGTACATCCCGTGCTTAGTACATAAATCTTGCAAATCTATGAAAATGGCAAAGAAATTTTAAAATTTAATTTTGTCACCCTGTGCTAACATTTTTGTGTGTGTGTACATATATATACACACAGACACACATATATTTTATATATACACACATACATTTGTGTATATCCATATATATGTATCAATATATACATATATATGACAAAAAAAGCTATAAGGCACAGGAAAATAAATGGAAAGTGACAGATTTCCCTCCCCATCAATAAATACTTTAAATGTAAACAAATTAAACTCTCCAATCAAAACATAAAGATTGGCAGAATAGATAAAAACACATGAACAATATGCTGTCTACAAGAGACTCACTTTTGATCCAAACAGATTGAAGGTGAAAGGATGGGAAAAGATGTTCCATGAACATAGTAACCAAAATAGAGCAGGGTGGCTATACTAATATCAGACAAAATAGATCTGAAATCAAAAAAGGTTACAAGAGACAAAGAGGAGAATATATATTAATAAAAGGTTCAATACCACAAGAAGGTACAACAATTATAAACATCTATGCACCTACTGATAATCATCAAAATATATGAAGCAAAAACTGACAGAATTAAGGTTAAAGATAGAGATGGTTCTACAATAATGATCGGACACTTCCATCCCCGCCCTCAATAATAGACAGAACAACTAAGCAGAAGATAAGTTAGGATAATAGAGGACTTAAACAACACAGTAAAACAACTACATCTAACAGTCATACACAGAGCACTCAACACAACAGCAACAGCATACATTCTTCTCAAGGGCACTTGGGACATTTTCCATGAGAGACCACATGTTTTAAATCACAAATTAAGTCTCAGTAAATTTTAAAAGATAGATACTATCCAACCACAACAGGTTGAAGTTAGAAATCAATAACAGAGGTAAAACTGGAAAATTCAGGGCTTCTCTGGTGGCGCAGTGGTTGGGAGTCTGCCTGCTGATGCAGGGGACACAGGTTCATGCCCCGGTCCAAGAGGATCCCACATGCCACGGAGCGGCTGGGCCCATGAGCCATGGCCACTGAGCCTGCGTGTCCATAGCCTGTGCTCTGCAGTGGGAGAGGCCACAACAGTGAGAGGCCCGTGTACCGCAAAAAAAAAAAAAAACCTGGAAAATTCACAAATCTGTGGAAATTAAGCAACACATTTTTAAACAACCATTGGACCAGAGGAAAATTAGAAAATACTTAGAGATAAATGAAAACAAAAACACAAAAAAATCAAAATTTATGTAACACAGCAAAAGCTGTGCTAACAAGGAAATTTATAGCTTTAAATGCTTACATTTAAAAATTAGAAAGATCTCAAATGAACAACTTGACTTTACAACTTGACCTAGAAAAATAAGAGCAAAGTAAACCCAACACTAGCAGAAAGAAGGAAATAATAAAGATGAAGCAGAGATAAACAAAATAGAAAAATAATACGGAAAAAAATCAGTGAAGCCAAAAGTTGGTTCTTTGAAAAGATCAACAAGATTAACAAACCTGTCACTAGATGGACTAAGAAAAGAAGAGAGACTACCCAGACGACAGACATCAGAAATGAAAGTGTGCCCACTACTACCGATTCTAAAGAAATAAAAAGCATTAAACCAGTACTAGGAACAACAAATAGGATAACCTAAATAAAATGGACAAATTCCTAGAAACACAAACTCTACCAAGACTAAACCTTGCAGGATAGAAAATCTGGATAGATGAAAAACTAGTAAGGAGTTTGACTCAGTAATCAAAAAATCTCCCAGCAAGAAAAGCCCCAGACCTGATGGCATCACTGGTGAATTCTACCATACATTTAAAGAACTGATATCAATCCTTCTCAAACTTTTTCAAAAAATTGAAGAGGAGGGAACACTTCCTAACTCATTTTATGAAGGCAGTATTACACTGATACCATAACCAAACAAAGAGATTACAAGAAAAGAAGACTACAGACCAATATCCCTTATGAACATTAATGCAAAACTCCACAACTAAATACTAGCAAACTGAATTACACAGCATATTAAGAGGATCATACATTATGATTGGGTGAGATTTATTCCTAAAAGTGTAAAGGTGATTCAACACACCACATTAACAGAATGAAGGAGAAAAAACAACATAATCATCTCAATTGATTCAGAAAAAGCATTTGACAAATTTCAACACCCTTTCATAATAAAAACACTCAACAAACTAGGGACAGAAGGACAAAACTTCAACATAATAAAAGCATGTATGAAACACCCAGAGCAAACATCATAATCAATGGTGAAAAACTGAAACCTTTTCCTCTTAGATCAGGAAGAGAAGGATGCCTGCTTTCACCACTTCTATTCAACATAGTACTGGAAATTCTAGCTAGAGCAATTAGGGAAGAAAAAGAAATAAAAGACAACCAAATTGGAAAAGAAGAAGTACATCTATCTCGTTGCAGATTATATGATCTTATATGTATAAAATCCCAAAGATTCCACACACACAAAAAAAATCTGTTAGAGCTAATAAATGAATTCAGCAAAATAGCTGGATACAAAGTCAGTGTACAAAAATCAGATGCATTTCTCTACACTAACAATGAACAACCTTAAAAGGAAATTATGAAAACAATTTCATTTACAATAGAATCAAAAAGAAGAAAACACTTAGGAGTAACTTAACCAAGGCAGTGAAAGACTTTACAATGAAAACTACAGAACATTGCTGAAAGAAATTGAGAAGACACAAATAAATGGAAACATATCCCATGTTCATAGATTGGAAGAATTAATATTGTTAAGATGTCAATATTACTCAAAGTGATCTATAGATTCAATATAATCCTTTTTTATTTATTTTATTTTTTTTTATTTTTTTATTTTTTGCGGTATGCGGGCCTCTCACTGCTGTGGCCTCTCCCGTTGTGGAGCACAGGCTCCGGACGCGCAGGCTCAGCAACCATAGCTCACGGGCCCAGCCGCTCCACGGCACGTGGGATCTTCCCGGACCGGGGCACAAACCCACATCCCCTGCATCGGCAGGTGGACTCTCAACCACTGCGCCACCAGGGAAGCCCTATAATCCTTTTTTAAAATCCCAATAATGTTTTTACAGAAATAGAAAAACCCACCCTAAAATTCATATAGTATCTCAAGGAACTCCAAATAGCCAAAATAATTTTGAAAAAGAAAGATAAAGCTGGAGTACTCACAGTTCTTGATTTTAAAACTTAATGCAAAGCTATAATAATCAAAACAGTGGGATAATGGCATAAAGGCAGCATATAGACTAACAGAACAGAAGAAAGAGCCCAGAAATAAACCTTTGCCTATACTGTCAAATAATTTTCTG
Source organism: Platanista minor (assembly GCA_004363435.1). Classification (NCBI taxonomy): domain Eukaryota; kingdom Metazoa; phylum Chordata; class Mammalia; order Artiodactyla; family Platanistidae; genus Platanista; species Platanista minor. Next base: position 4,830 of record RJWK010036396.1, on the reverse strand, counting down.
ATAAGGGTGCCAAGACCATTCAATGGGAAAGGACAGTCTTTTCAACACATAGTGCTGGAAAAACTTGATATTCACATGCAGAAGAATGAAGTTGGCCCCTTACCTAACACCACATATATGACTTAAATCAAAATAGATTAAAGACATAAATGTCTTTATGTAGTTTATAAACTATAAACCTCTTAGAAAAAAGCCTAGGCAAAAGCTTCATGACATTGGATTTGGCAATAGTTACTTGGATATGGCCTCAAAAGCACAGGTAACAAGAAAAAATAGAAAAATTAGACTTCATGAAAATTTTTAAATTTTGTGCATCAAAAGACACTATCAGTAGAGTAAAAAGACAGCCCACATAATGGGAGAAAATACTTACAAATCATATATCTGATAAAGAATTAATCTTAAAATCTAATCTAATCTTAAAATCAAGACAGAACTGCCAGAAATTCCTTTAAGTTCTTAAAGGCAAGATAAATAAATAAATAAATAATAAATAAATAAAGTAAAGAAATAGACACAGTGTAATTGTGGCTGCCTAAATTTAGCCCTCTTCAGAAAACCCATACAGATCAACAAGGAGCAAATAAATCAGTCCATAACCTATACCCTCAGCCTAATGAGGAAATAGAGAAAGTTACAAATTTCAAACAGTCTGTTAGCAGAGAAATAAACACCCCAATCAAGCAGATGTAGTGTCAGAGTCCATGTTCACGCAGAGATATACAAAGACCAAAGAGACTGCATGCATGGAAATAAGGTAGGAGCAGGGGCCTTAGCATAGGACACAGATAAAACCACCCTCAGAAAATGGAAGTCTGAACTCAAATGGAAGAATATTGAGAACAAGGCTGACATTTACAATAGATCTCTGGTTCCTGAGAAATCAAAAACAAGTGATTTGAAAGTACAAGAGCCCTAAGTAGACAGGAAGACACCACTTCTTGGGGTGCCAACAGTGACGCGGAAAGGGCAGCACCTCTTGTAGACTTAGTGGCAATGGGAAAGAATGAAGCAAGAGGAGAAATCAGTGGGTCCTCAGAGTCCAAACACCTGATTATACAGGTTACTCATTCCCTCTGGAACTGATCAAGCCCAGTCTCATTTATACAAGTTCCATTCGACAATGGACTACCTCTATACACCCCCCATTTTGAGACTTCATAGATCAGATAACCCCCAAATTGTGATGGAAAATTCCAGTTGTAGAGTGACTTGATGTCCCCTGGTTAGGCACGGGTCTTTACCAGGGTCCACTAGCAAGTAAGAAGCTGTTTCTCAAAAGGAAACCACATGTCAACAGAAGAAGAAACAGGCTGACCTCAGTACTCCAGGTGTGTATTCTCTGATTCTGCTACAAGGACTTGTAAAAGTTCTATCCAGCATCTTAATCTGCCACAGACACTTTATATAATGCACATAATAGGAGCTAAGATCCAAGTGGCATACAGCTTTCAAAACATCCTGGATGTGTTGCAGAATTTTTCCTTAATCTGGATTCCACTCAAAATTAGCAGCCTTACATTCCACCAGGAAGTAGATAAGAGGAGAATGCCCCCAAAGTGGCCTTTGTTGTCTCCAAAATCCAAAGAGCCCCACCAAGGGAATTCCCTGGCAGTCCAGTAATTAGGACTCGGGGCTTTCACTTTTGGGGCCTGGGTTTGATCCCTGGTCGGGGAGCTAAGATCCCACTTGCCGCGTGGAGCTGCTGAAAAACAACAACAACAAAAACCAAACAGCCCCACCAAGCATTGTGTCTTTCTTCATGGTGGGCAGCAACTCGTCCCCTGACTCAGAGGGACTATCCCTGTATGCCCCAGACAACTTGACCTCTGGAAATTTCACCAGTGGAGCAAGTCCTGGACTATTATCAGGTGTATCGCCCACTCTCTGACATGCATGTGGTAAAGCACCTAGGATAACTGCTATTTGCATTCTCTAAGGTCCATGAGCACAGTGTCATAGATGTGATGAAAGGGCATGATGGTCTACAGAATATCAAGTGATCAAAGTCTTCTCAGACTAGTAAGTCAAAAGATGAAAGAGATGAATGAGTCATCTCTAATGACAGACAGTGAAGACAGTCTGTAAGGTAAGAGGTAAGAAAGTGAAGGTATATTGCTATGTCTATACATATGAGAAAGCTACTTCCGATTATCTTAGTTGATAGGAATAGGAAGAAAAAATTTGCTAGGGGCAGATCTAGAGCTTGAGAAGAGAACAAATCAAGCAATAAATAAATAAACAGATAAATAAATGAACAAATAAATAAGTCATAGTAACCACGAGGCTTTGTGTTTGGTCACAACAGACCAGCCCTGATCTGCGATTCTCTGCAGGCTGGAACTTAACATTTTGGAGACCCAGATCATGGCAGAATCTGCATTTGCTTATTCTTCTGCCTCCATAAGATTCAAGGTCTTCCATGGGACCCCACTCCTCCCTTCTACTTGATGTGGAGGCATGCAATTGTTCCAATAAAAATAGGACATCCAGTGGTGTCCAGGCATAGCCATAGCATTCAAGGTGTAGCCTCTGATTTCTTTAGGGCAGCGTGGACTGTCCAGAGAGGGTCAGGTTACCAGTTATCAGAAGGGAGAAGGGCAACTGCTTCCAGTAAAATTCATGGTCCATGGTGTCAATGCCAGTGGCAAGGAATAGGTGAGCCTGGCACCTATGGTATGTCCACGTGGTAGGGAGCCCTGGTCTTGGACATGTGAGGTCATTCCCTATGTGGCCCCTGGCAGGTAACTTTGCCTCTCTTAATAGTTTCTCCCAGGTTGTTTGGGGCATAGGCAAGCTGTGGGAGAGTGAGGCGATCTGAGGAAGCACCAAATAAGAGTTCCTGTACAGCATGCTCTTAGCACCCAACTACCTCCAGTGATGTCTGTGTTGGTGGTGGATCATGATATCTTTCTTAAGCTCCTTTTGTGCAAGGGCAGCTCTGAGCAGAATGGAGGAGATCCTTCAGTACCAGGAGCCCTGTGATGCTTCTGCGGTGGGTCAGAGACTCTAGCCCGATGGAGGCATGTCCTGCCTCTGAAGTCGCCTTCACTGATGCTCAGCAGGAAACACTGGACTGGAGCATAACACTGCATCCCTTCCTCCAGCAGGGCCTGCCCACCTGAATTCTTCACACTTGACCCCATGTCCCAACTGGCCACACGTTTTGACCCAGTCTCTGGACTTAGTCCCAGGAACATTTCAGAGCAGTGGTGATTGTGCAGAGTAGTAGGGACTCTGTACCCCAGTGATGAGTTTCCACTGACTCCCCATGAAACCATGGGCAAGACCCATAGCCATCCTATGCCAATTAATCCGCAGTCACATCACCATGTACCACCCGTCCCTCCACCCTGTGGCTTCCCTCTGGATTTGAAAAAGAAGAAGAAGAATGAAACCATAAGAAGGAGGATTGGGGGAAGGTGGGGACCACTCAGTTAAAGGAATTCACCAGTCACAGGTCCTGGCATCCCATTCCAGGCCCCATTACAAGAGCTGCCCTATTATTGGCGGGTGATGGAGTGGGAGAGAGCCAGGGTCAGCACCGGCACTCCCTTCCCTGTGGACAGCCTCACCACATGCAGAAGAAGCAAGCAAACAGGGAGCACGGAGGAAACCTGCTCCTCTAGCCAGATCATGACTTCTCACTCTCTTTTGACCTTGAACATGTCATTTAACTTCCCTGGGATTCATTTTCGTCATTGTAAAGAGACAGTAAGCTGAACCTCTCAAGGAGGATGAGGAGAATGGACCAAGTTTAAGAAGAGTCCTCCTAGGGGACCTCGCACTCTGTGTCCCAGGGTCTAGTCGCCACGCATCGCACGTTGAACTTGCCCTTGTGGCTCCAGGCTGAGGAATGTTCTCCTTAGCACCGAGAGATGCCACACATGAGCAGGTTCTCCCCCTGGGAGTACTGGTTCAGTGAGCAGAGCAACAAGGGGGCAGAGTCTGCCAGGGGCTGGCGGGGAGGCCGACGGGAGGGAGGGTAGACGAGCATGACCAGGAGAAAGAGATCAGAGACCTGGGCCCAGAAAGGCAGGGGCCCTCTGGGGTCTGTGCCGGGTTCTCAACCATCACAAGCACTGGGAGAGAATGAGGCAGCTCCCTGCGCGTTTGTTCTGGTTTATCTGACAGGAGCAGGTAGTTCGCGCGGTGGGGAGGGTGGCATTCCTACTGACATCCTCATGCCGGGTGTCAGGTCCTTGTCTTCGGTTGCAGGCACAGCTTCGGGGTAGAGGGGTGGCGGAGCAGGACGCACAGCCCAGCCTGCTCTCTGACTCACAGGAGGTTCACGCAAACCTTCCCGCAGGAGGCTGAACAGCACATGGTGTTTGCTTGACACTGTCGGTGATGTGTGCAGGGGAATGTGCACAGATATATTTTGGCTCTCTTCTCACACTCCTTGTTTTCTGGCGATAGCTGCTTTTCTGAAACAGAGCAGGAGCAGGGTCAGTGGAACCAGGACCCTGGAGAACACCTCTCTAAAACCTAGAGCCGGACTTCCCTGGTGACACAGTGGTTGGGAAGCCACATACCAATGCAGAGGACATGGGTTCGAGCCCTGGTCTGGGAAGATCCCACATGCCGTGCAGCAATTAAGCCCGTGCGCCACAACTACTGAGCCTGCTCTCTCGAGCCCATGAGCCACGACTACTGAGCCCACGCACCACAACTACTAAACCACGCGCCTACAGCCCGTGCTCTGCAACAAGAGAAGCCACCGCAATGAGAAGCCTGCGCACCACAATGAAGAGTAGCCCCCACTCGCTGCAACTAGAGAAAGCCCGCGTGCAGCAACGAACACCTAACGCAGCCAAAAATAAAAATAAA
>RJWK010036395.1:0-21745 GCA_004363435.1 Platanista minor | reverse complement strand
AAAACACAAAAAAGGCTAGGCCCTGCAGTGACGCTCATGGCTCCACGGAAGGGTCCATCTAGACCAAAGAAGTCGTTGCTCAGATCTGAGTTTTAAACCTAAACTTTTTTTTTTTTTTTGCGGTACGCAGGCCTCTCACCGTCATGGCCTCTCCTGTTGCGGAGCACAGGCTCCGGACGCGCAGGCTCAGCGGCCATGGCTCACGGGGGCCCAGCCGCTCCGCGGCATGTGGGATCTTCCCGGACCGGGGCACGAACCCGCATCCCCTGCATCGGCAGGCGGACTCTCAACCACTGTGCCACCAGGGAAGCCCTACCTATGTTTAAATCCCAGTTCTTCTTATTGATGATTAACTTTGGGAAAATTATTTAGGTTGTCATGAGGATTAAATGCATGTAAATGTAAACGAATGTAACATCCTTGGAACAGTATTAGCTACACAGTAAGTACTCAAAATAACATTCCCCAGGATTATTCTCTGACCACCCTTCTCTAAAATAACACCCCCTCTCACTTTCTTTTTCCCACCTTGCTGTATGACCTCACTGTTTGTTTCCCGGTGACGTTAATTGTCTACTTTTTTATTCTGGTTCCCTCACTGGAAGGTAAGCCCCACGAGGGCAGGGACTCTGCTCTGTTTTACCACTGTTTTCCTGGTTCCGAGGACAGTGTGTGGCATGTGGTTACGCTCGGTAAACATGACATAAATAAACCCAAATAACTCACGGGCCACTCTAGGACAGCAGGAGGACCATTTTCTCCCACACTTACCCGGCGCTCCTATCACGTCCCCTGGGGGCAACAGCTGGGATTAACTGCACTTCTCATCAGAAATCTGCAGGGCATGCGGCTGGAAGGTGTGGTTACAGGGATGGCTGTGGCCCAAACTTTGGGTGTTTTCCGGATCTGCTCAGGAGCCCTTAGTGCCTTCATAATTCTTAAGTTCTGAGAACTTTGTGGTGTCTCTAAGTGGGACAAAATCTTGATCCCATGTGATGTTGGACCCCTCCAAAGAATCAGGGTGGAGGGGCATTTGGGAAATGACTGTCCACCCCTGCCGGAAGGACCTGTCCAGAGTGCCCAGCAGCACAGATTGTTAGAGGCTAAGGGGCCATTCTGCCTCCACAGCCATTCTACCTAAGCCCTTGTCTTCCCTTTGTGGGTGATGTGTTCTGAGCCAACGTAGTTAAGTCAGAGCTACATTTCCCAGGATTCCCTTCCCTGCATATTCTGGGCCAGCTGACTTTGTGCAAGGTCTGGAAGATGAGCACATAGCAGCAGCCTTTACCTTTCTAAGCCTCTGGATGCCTAACGCCGGGCGCCAGGGGTGGCTGGAGCTCACGCGCACCGTCACCAATCTGCTGGCTCAGCTTGGTGGACTGGGCAGTTTGGGAGCTCTCAGCTCTTCCGCCTCCTGCTGGACCATCCTAGGCTTCTCCGTGTCCTGGGCCAAGGGCACGTTTGGCTCTATGATGAAGGATGCCAGACTCTCCCACAGGTCACACGTATCACCAAAGCTGGAGCTTCATCAGCCTCAGAAACTGGCACTGTTCCAGCTCAGTTTCAGGGTTGCATTCGCCCTTGGTCTTCCCCATTCTACGTCTGTCCTTCTTTCCTTCTGGCCGCCTGCCCTGCTTTAGGCCCACTTTAAGCCCCACACCAGGTTCCGGAGCAACAGTTGAACATAAAGTATTTAGCTGGCTCCCACAATTATGTCACATTATTTCCCAAAAGGAATTCCATATTCTATATCATTTCTAGTAATTTGTTCCTCTGATCAAACCCTAACTGATGCACACTCTTTAATCTCCAGACCTCACTTATCCTTCAAAGCTCTACTCAACTGTCACTTCCTCCATGAAGCCTTCACAATCTCTTTTGTTGCAATTACACTCTTTCTTCTCAAAGTTCCCATAACAATTATTTTGTTACCATAATTTGTTCACAATATTTACTGGTCATTTCCTATGTTCCAGGCACTGTTCCAGGACACAGCAATAAATGAAACAGACAAAAGTTTTTCTGCTTTGTATTAGTTATAGAAGTGTTCTCTCTCTCCCATCCTGGAATATAAATGAGGGTAAAAGTAATCCCAGATATAGTTTTCAAATTGTTATAAGTCCTACAGCCGGTAACTAAGAACGTTCAGCATGGCCATTTTCCATTGCCTGAATCCTCTCCAGTGTTTGTAGACACTGAAGTCTAACTGGTTGACATGTTCTAGGTGCAGGACCCAGTGAGTTTGGGTCATTGCTGTGCACTTTCAAAAATGATGTCACTGACCAGCTTACAACCTCCACGTGGACCTGAGGCTGTAAGGACCACCTTTGCCTTGTACTTTCAGGTATTTTGGGCATTGAAGTATCTTGGAGCTCTCCAATTCTTATAAAGCCCAGAAGCAAAGATCATAATCTAAGCAAAAGAGCTTTGTGAGACAACTGTTATAAACACATGTTCTGTATAATGTGGGGAAAATTGTGCAGTAAATATGGAACAAAAAAAAATCAGAATAGCATAATACTACACTATAAATACATACATGATGATCAAAGTTAATTAGGTCCAGGTTTCAAAAGGAAAATGGAAGGTTACAAGGAAATTTTAGTAAATAGAAAGCACAAAATATGTGGTCAAAACAATCTAAATGGTACCAGTAATCACAATAAATAAGAATTGGCTCAATTCAACATGAACATCTCTACCCTGGTAAAAGGAATCATTCACCAAAAAGCTCTAATAATGAAATTGTAGGCACCTAACAACAGAGACTGAAAACATAAGGCAAAATGTACAGAAATGTAGGGAGAAGTAAGCAAATTTATAGTGGGGGATTTTAATGCATACCTCTCAGAGACTCATATATCAGGTACACAAAATGATCTAGGATATGAAAGATTTGAACAAGATTAATAAGCTAAGCCTAATAGCTAAAAAAGAATAGTAATCACTGCTAATGTTTATATGATGCTTAGTGTGCACCAGGCCCTCAACTCTCTGAGGTGTGGATCATTCCATTTTAAAGATGATAAAACTGAAGCAGGAGAGGATATGTACCTTGCCCTAGGTCATACAATGAATATATCACAGAACTAGAATTCAAATATATAAACTTTAGCAACCAAACTGAGACTACTTCTTTGCTCTCACATAGGAAACATTTAAAAAAACTGACCCCACAGCAGGCTACAAAGCAAATCTCAAGATAGTTCAGAGTGTTGACATTCTACAGACCATATTATATAATGACAATGCAATAAAATTAGAAAACAATAAGAAAGTAGGTTTAAAAATGAGACAAACTTCAAAACTCTGGGATACAGCTAAAGATATATACTTAGAGGGAAATTCATAGCCTTAAATGTATTTATTAGAGAACATTTAAGAAGTTAGAAAAAGGATAACATAATAAACCTAAAGTAAGTAGAAGGAAAGAGGTATGAAAGACAAAATTAATGACATAGAAAAAGATAGATCTGACCAACATATCTGAAAGCTGGCTTTTTGAAAAGACACATCAAACTTGTAGTAAGACTGGTCAAGGAAAAAGGGAGAAGGAACTTAAAGCAACATGAATAATGGACAAAGATCTCACAACAGTTATTATGGAGATGAAAAAGAAGTTCAAATGTACTCTGAGCCACTGTGAAGACCATGAAAGAGAATGTGCAGGATATAATTTCTGGTCTACCTTATCGAGCACTGATATATTTAAAGGCATCCTGGGCAGGAGTCCAGAAACAGGAGAGGATGGAAAATGCTTAAAAAGGCTGATGATGCACTCGGATGACTATACCAGCTCCCCACTACATAGCATTCATCCATTTTCATACATTAACTCATGGATGCCTGCAACTCAGTGAGGTGGGCAGGAAAGACACCTCCATCCTTGTGTTATAGAGGGGGATCTAAAATCAGAGAAGTCTAGCGACTTGTCTCAGGTCACCCAGCCACTGGAGAACAGCACAGGACTGGACTCCTGGGTCGTCCCATTACCATTCATGTCATTCCATGTGACTGCACTGGCACTCGGCTATGCTGTTAGTATGATCGTCAGCTGCCAGTGTCAAGGCCTAACTGGGTGAGTTCAGATTGGGTGTTACAAAAGTGCTGCTGAGAAGTATCTAAAAAGAGACACTCAAAATCAACCTGAGAGATGAAGGCTGTTTCCCAAATCAACAGGGAGGTAAACTCAGTAATCTTTTCTGTTTCTGTTCTGTTGTTTCCAGCCCCCATGACACCAGAGACAAGAGCATCCTTCCCCCAAAAAGGGAGATGAATCCTCCCCCTCCCCGCAAGTAACTGAAGGACCCCGGTGTTCTTCTAAATCATCCTCTGGCCAAGGTTAATTTTTGAAGGTGTTCCTAATCTAACTCAGAATGGCACCCTCAGTTCCATTCATTCAGTTGTCATGTCATGGATCAGTTAATGTACAAGGAAGTGTAAACATCTGCCACATTCAGGTATATTAAGTGCTGGAAAGATAAAGATTAATGAGATACAGTTCTTGATTTCAACAAACTAATGGTTCAGCAGAGGGGTCCAACAGAAATGGCAAAAACATTCCCTTCCTTCACCCCGCCCACCTTCTGTACTTGGTGTTTTGGGTCAAAGTGCATCATTCAAAAGGAGTTGGGATGCCATCTGAACATTTCTCAAATGGTCTTGACCATGGAAATGAACAGCTGGCTGAAATAGCACTTTCAAGCCCACCAATACTCATTTCTCTGAATTTCAAATGCAGCGGACTCTCCAACCTCCCTTTTCTGTTTGTCTGCTTGCGATCCCAGTGAGTTCCTTCCAGGACCAGCCCTGAGCCACTCTCGGTGTACCCTGAGTTAATCGCCCCTAATCCACACTCTTGGGTTCCCCATCAGGCATTTCTCAGGTTCTGCCCAGGGCTCTCTCCATTGTTAAAGTGTGCACAGAAAAATAAATAACTCTGCTTCTCCTCCAACCATCCACTGCAAAAGCCTCCTCCCAACTCCCCCCAAGCAAATGGCTGGTTATTTTAAACCCACGTTCACATTAGGTCTTCATCTTTCATCTTCTAGGCAATGAACCTCACCTAGATTGTTTCTATTTTAAAGGAATACCCACGCCCAGGAAATCTCCTGGAAGGAAATATTGAAAGTCATTCTCAAGTTCATTTGACAATCTTTCAAAGGTAGCATTATGTACATCTTAAAATAGAACGCCTAATGCAATGGGGTTTTGCTGAAATGATTACAGGGGACTGTAATAGATACTACAAAGTCACCTTACATTTATAGACTCTATAACAGTTTTGAAAAGTGCCTTCATGTGCTTTCTTCTGTTCATTACAAGTCTCTGGAGGGGTGGAGGGCAGGGATTATCACTGCCACATTACTAATGAGAAGCGGTATAGAATCACAGTTTGGGCCCTGGTGCTGCTCTCTGGGCCTCAGTCTCCCTATCTGTAAAGCCAAGATAATAATAACACTTGCCTTGGGACTTCCCTGGTGGACCAGTGGCTAAGACTCTGCACTCCCAATGTAGGGGGCCTGGGTTTGATCCCTGATCAGGGAACTAGATCCCACATGCCGCAACTAAGAGTCTGCATGCTGCAACGAAGATCCCGCATGCAAAGATCCCACGTGCTGCAACTAAGATCTGGCGTGGCCAAATTAAAAAATAAATAAATAAATATTTAAAAAATAACACTTGCCTCATGGGGTTGTTGTGGGACTGTGTACTGCACTACATTATTGGTACTTGATCTATGTTTGCCACTAGGAGTCGTGAGGAAACTGATCTCAGAGAGCTAATTACATAATATTTACTTCCTGCATTTGAAATGGAGCTCTCCAAGGACCAGGACTGGGCCTCACTCACCCCGGCCTCCAGCCCCGTGCCTTGCATTAGTGATAGCACTTGTAAATACTTGTTGAGGCGAAATGACTTGACTAATAATGACCGCAAATGACTCTCCTTTTTCTTCTGGAGACAGTGCAGGCAGGGATCTATGAAAACTTTGCCCCTTTTCTGCCCCCCGTTCACTGTGACCCAGGCACCAGAAACTTCCAGAAAAAAAGTTTCCTTTAGAACTACCAAGACTGACATGGCTTTCTGGAAACCAATTAAGAACATTGTGAACCTAAGAGAATCAAGGAGACTAGACATGAGAGACCAGGACAAAAGGTTCAGTGGAGTCTCAGCTGTTGTCTATGATGGGGACGGAGCCATACCCAGGGTTGGCAACCCTCCCTCTTCATATTCTGGGAGTGGAGTGAAGTCTGCTCTCAGTTGGCCTTATTATTTATATCTCTCTTGACTCACTGAAATGCTTTGGCAGAACAGCAAAGAACAACCTTTGTCGTGTCCCAAATGGGTACAGGGTTCACCACACTGCAGTGTGCTGCTCACACACCATCCGCATGAGCCTGGACTTTGCACCTCCAGGGCCTCAGCAAAGGTTTGACTCACTTGGCTGGTATAGAGTTGGCTTGCCAAAAATATCTGAATTAAATTATAAATTTTCTCTGATTGACCAAGTTCAGAAATTTGTGTAACCTGCTGTGTTGGCAAGGTTGTGGGGAAACAGGCACTTGCACATGCTGCCATGGGGGTACCCTGACAACCTTGATGGAAGGCAATGCAGCAAATCTATAAAAGTTAAAACCACTCATACCGCTGGACCCAGCAAATTCTATGATGGTAAGAGTTAGCATCTACTGAGCATTTACACGTGCTGGGTGCTGTTTTCATCACTGCTTATATATTAATTATTTTAGTCCTCACAAAAGCCCTGGGAGGTAGGTACTATCATCAGACCCAGTTTACAGGCGAAGAAGCTCAAGCAAAGAGACTTTAAATCAATTGTCCAAGATTCTTCAGCCAGTAAGAAACCAGGCCTCAGGTTCAGGGGACAGCTCACTTAACCACTATGCTACACTGTATCCCTCTACAGTGTTATCCATTTAAGCATTATCTATAGTGAAAAATTAGAAACAACCTAAAAATTCATCATAAGGGAAAAGGTACATGTATTACAGTTTTTCTGTTTAAGGGAACACTAGACAGTTGCTCTTTTTTTAAAAAAATGAAGTTTATATGGAAGTGTACTGCTGTGTTGCAATCTCCAGACTATAAAAATTTAAGTTTAGAAAAAAGCAGAGTGAAGGAGAGAATGCTATCACTTGCAGAAGAAAATAACATATTCATAATGACGCCTGCATATGCACCATATGAAAGGAGATACAAGAAGAGGTAAAACAAAATAAAACAGACAGGGAACAGGGGGAGGGGGCACGCTTTTCACTGTATACCTTTACGCACCTTATGAATTCTATGCTTTGTAGGTTGGTTATCTTTTTGAAAAGAAAACTCAGTTTAAAAGAACAGACTAGGAGATTGGTTCAAGATGGCAGAGCAGAAGGACGTGTGCTCACTCCCTCTTGCAAGAGCACCGGAATCACAACTAACTGCTGAACAATTATCAACAGTAAGATACTGGAACTCACCAAAAAAGATACTCCACATCCAAAGACAAAGGAGAAGCTGCAATGAGACAGTAGGAAGGGCACCATCACCATAAAATCAAATCCCATAACCGCTGGGTGGGTGACTCACAAACTGGAGAACAATTATACTACAGAAGTCCACCCACTGGAGTGAAGGTTCTGAGCCCCACATCAGCCTCCCCAACCTAGGGGTCTGGCAACGGGAGGAAGAATTCCCAGAGAATCAGACTTTGAAGGCTAATAGGATTTGATTGCAGGACTTTGACAGGACTGCAGGAACCAGAAACTCCACTCTTGGAGGACACACACAAAGTAGTGCATGCATCAGGACCCAGGAGGAAGGAGCAGTGACCCCATAGGAGACTGAACCAGACCTACTTGCTAGTGTTGGAGCGTCTTCTGCAGAGGCAGGGGGTGGCTGCGGCTCACCGCAGGGACAAGGACACTGGCAGCAGAAGTTCTGGGAAGTACTGATTGGAGTGAGCCCTCCCAGAGTACACCATTAGCCCCACCAAAGAGCCTGGGTAGGCTCCAGTGCTGGGTCCCCTCAGGCCAAACAACCAACAGGGAGGGAACTCAGCTTCACTCAACAGCAGACAAGCGGATTAAAGTTTTACTGAGCTCTACCCAGCAGAGCAACACCCAGTTCTACCCACCACCAGTCCCTCCCATCAGGAAGCTTGCACAAGCCTCTTAGATAACCTCATCCACCAGAGGGCAGACAGCAGAAGCAAGAAGAACTACAATCCAGCAGCCTGTGGAATGAAAACCACATTCACAGAAAGATAGACAAAATGAAAAGGCAGAGGGCTATGTACCAGGTGAAGGAACAAGATAAAACCCCAGAAAAGCAATTAAATGAAGTGGAAATAGGCAAACTTCCAGAAAAAGAATTGAGAATAATGATATTGAAGATGGTCCAGGACCTCGGAAAAAGAATGGAGGCAAAGACCGAGAAGATACAAGAAATATTTAACAAAGACCTAGAAGAATTAAAGAACAAACACCTAGAAGAATTAAACAAACAGAGATGAACAATACAATAAAAGAAATGAAAAATACACTAGAAGGAATCAATAGCAGAATAACTGAGGCAGAAGAACGGATAAGTGATCTGGAAGACAGAATGGTGGAATTCACTGCCACAGAACAGAATAAAGAAAAAAGAATGAAAAGAAATGAAGACAGCCTAAGAGACCTCTGGGACAACATTAAACATACCAACATTCACATTACAGGGGTCCCAGAAGGAGAAGAGAGAGAGAAGGGACCTGAGAAAATATTTGAAGAGATTATAGTCGAAAACTTCCCTAACATGGGAAAGGAAATAGCCACCTAAGTCCAGGAAGCGCAGAGAGTCCCAGGCAGGATAAACCCAAGGAGAGACACATCGAGACACATAGTAATCTAACTGACAAAAATTAAAGACAAAGAAAAATTATTAAAAGCAACAATGGAAAGATGACAAATAACATACAAGGGAACTCCCATAAGGTTAACAGCTGATTTCTCAGCAAAAACTCTACAAGCCAGAAGGGAGTGGCACAATATATTTAAAGTGATGAAAGGGAAGAAACTACAACCAAGATTACTCTACCTGGCAAGGATCCCATTCAGATTTTATGGAGAAATCAAAACCTTTAGAGACAAGCAAAAGCTAAGAGAATTCAGCACCATCAAACCAGCTCTACAACAAATGCTAAAGGACCTTCTCTAGGCAGGAAACACAAGAGAATCAAAGGACCTACAAAAACAAACCGAAAACAATTAAGAAAATGGTAATAGGAACATACATATCGATAATTACCTTAAATGTGAATGGATTAAATGCTCCAACCAAAAGACACAGGCTTGCTGAATGGATACAAAAACAAGACACATATATATGCTGTCTACAAGAGACCCACTTCAGACCTAGGGACACATACAAACCGAAAGTGAGGGAATGGAAAAAGATATTCCATGCAAATGGAAATCTAAAGAAAGCTGGAGTAGTAATACTCATATCAGATAAAATAGACTTTAGAATAAAGAATGTTACAAGAGACAAGCAAGGACACCACATAATGATCAAGGGATCAATCCAAGAAGAAGATATAACAATTCTAAATATATATGCACCCAACATAGGAGCACCTCAATACATAAGGCAAAAACCAACAGCTATAAAAGAGGAAATTGACAGTAACACAATAATAGTGGGGGACTTTAACACCTCACTTACACCAATGGACAGATCATCCAGACAGAAAACTAATAAATAAACACAAACTTTAGATGACACAATAGACCAGGTAGATTTTATTGATGTATATGGGACATTCCATCCGAAAAGAGCAGATTACACTTTCTTCTCAAGTGCACACAGAACATTCTCCACGATACATCATATCTTGGGTCAACAAATCAAGCCTTGGTAAATTTAAGAAAATTGAAATCATATCAAACATCTTTCCGGACCACAATGCTATGAGATTAGAAATCAATTACAGGGGAAAACCCCATAAAAAACACAAATACATGGAGGCTAAACAATATGTTACTAAATAACCAAGAGGTCACCAAAGAAATCAAAGAGGAAATCAGAAAATACCTAGAGACAAATGACAACAAAAACACGACAATCCAAAACCTATGGGATGCAGCAAAAGCAGTTTAAGAGGGAAGTTTATAGCAATACAATCCTACCTCAAGAAACAAGAAAAATCTGAAATAAACAATCTAACCTTACACCTAAAGGAACTAGAGAAAGAAGAACAAACAAAACCCAAAGTTAGCAGAAGGAAAGAAATTATAAAGATCAGAACAGACATAAATGAAACAGAAACGAAAATAATAGCAAAGATCAATAAAACTAAAAGCTGGTTCTTTGAGAAGATACACAAAATTGATAAACCTTTAGCCAGACTCATCAAGAAAAAGAGGGAGAGGACTCAAATCAATAAAATTAGAAATGAAAAAGAAGACGTTACAACAGACACCACAGAAATACAAAGCATCATTAGAGACTACTACAAGCAACTCTATGCCAATAAAATGGACAACCTGGAAGAAACAGACAAATTCTTGGAAAGGTATAACCTTCTAAGACTGAACCAGGAAGAAACAGAAAATATGAACAGACCAATCACAAGTAATGAAATTGAAACTGTGATTAAATATCTTCCAACAAACAAAAGTCCAGGACCAGATGGCTTCACAGGTGAATTCTCTCAGACATTTAGAGAAGAGCTAACAGCCATGCTTCTCAAACTCTTCAAAAAATTGCAAAGGAAGGAACACTTCCAAACTCATTCTATGAGGCCACCATCACCCTGATACCAAAACCAGAAAAAGATACTACAAAAAAAGAAAATTACAGACCAATATTACTGATGAATATAGATGCAAAAATCCTCAACAAAATACTAGCAAACAGAATCCAACAACACATTAAAAGGATCATACACCATGGTCAAGTGGGATTTATCCCAGGGATGCAAGGATTCTTCAATATATGCAAATCAATCAATGTGATACACCATATTAACAAATTGAAGAATAAAAACCATATGATCATCTCAATAGATGCAGAAAAAGCCTTTCACCAAATTCAACACCCATTTATGATAAAAACTCTCCAGAAAGTGGACACAGAGGGAACCTACCTCAACATAATAAAGGCCATATATGGCAAACCCATAGCAAACATCATTCTCAGTGGTGAAAAACTGAAACCATTTCCTCTAAGATCAGGAACAAAACAAGGATGTCCACTCTCACCACTATTATTCAACATAGTTTTGGAAGTCCTACCCACAGCAATCAGAGAAGAAAAAGAAATAAAAGGGATACAAATTGGAAAAGAAGAAATAAAACTGTCACTGTTTGCAGATGACATGATATTATATAAAGATAATCCTAAAGATGCCACCAGAAAACTATGAGAGCACGTCAATGAATTTGGTAAAGTTTCAGGATACATAATTAATGCACAGAAATCTCTTGCATTCCTATACACTAACAATGAAAGATCAGAAAGAGGAATTAAGGAAACAATCCCATTCACCACTGCAACAAAAAGAATAAAATACTTAGGAATAAACCTACCTAAGGAGGTAAAAGACCTGTACTCAGAAAACTATAAGACACTGATAAAAGAAATTAAAGATGATACAAACAGATGGAGAGATATACCATGTTCTTGGACTGGAAGAATCAATATTGTGAAAATGACTATACTACCCAAAGCAATCTAAAGATTCAATGCAATCACTATCAAATTACCAATGGCATTTTTTACAGAACTAGAACAAAGAATCTTAAAATTTGTATGGAGACACAAAAGACCTCGAATAGCCAAAGCAATCTTGAGGGGAAAAAAAACGGAGCTGGAGGAATCAGACTCCCTGACTTCAAAGTATACTACAAAGCTACAGTAAACAAGACATTACAGTACTGGCACGAAAACAGAAATATAGATCAACGGAACAGGATAGAAAGCCCAGAGATAAACCCACGCACCTATGGTCAACTAATCTATGACAAAGGAGGTGAGGATATTCAATGGAGAAAAGAAAGTCTCTTCAGTAAGTGGTGCTGGGAAAACTGGACAGCTACATGTAAAAGAATGAAATTAGAACACTCCCTAACACCATATACAAAAATAAACTAAAAATAGATCAAAGACCTAAATGTAAGACTGGACACTATCAAACTCTTAGAGAAAAACATAGAAAGAACACTCTGTGATATAAATCACAGCAAGATCTTTTTTGACCCACATCCCACAGTAATGGAAATAAAAACAAAAATAAAGAAATGGGACCTAATGAAATTTCAAAGCTTTTGCACAGCAAAGGAAACTATAAACAAGATGAAAAGATAACCCTCAGAATGGGAGAAAATATTTGCAAACAAATCAACAGACAAAGGATTAATCTCCAAAATATTTAAACAGCTCATGCAGCTCAATATTAAAGAAACAAACAACCCAATCCAAAAATGGGCAGAAGACCTAAATAGACATTTCTCCAAAGAAGACATTCAGATGGCCAAGAGGCACATGAAAAGCTGCTCAACATCACTAATTATTAGAGATATGTAAATCAAAACTACCATGAGGTATCACCTCACACCAGTTAGAATGGGCATCATCAGAAAATCTGCAAACAACAAATGCTGGAGAGGGTGTGGAGAAAAGGGGACCCTCCTGCAGTGTTGGCGGGAATGTAAATTGATACAGCCACTATGGAGAACAGTATGGAGGTTCCTTAAAAAACTAAAAATAGAATTACCATATGACCCAGCGATCCCACTACTGGGCATATACCAAGAGAAAACCATAATTCAAAAAGACACATGCACCCCAATGTTCACTGCAGCTCTATTTACGATAGCCAGATCATGGAAGCAACCTAAATGCCCATCAACAGAGGAATGGATAAAGAAGATGTGGTACATATATACAATGGAATATTACCCATGAAAAGGAACAAAATTGGGTCATTTGTACAGACGTGGATGGACCTAGAGACTGTCATACAGAATGAAGTAAGTCAGAAAGAGAAAAACAAATATTGTATATTAACACATATATGTGGAACCTAGAAAAATGGTACAGGTGAACTGATTTGCAGGACAGAAATAGAGACACAGATGTAGAGAACAAATGTATGGACACCAAGGGGGGAAAGCAGGGGGTGGGGATGATGGTGGTGGGATGATGAATTAGGAGATTGGGATTGACGACATATATACACCAATATGTGTAAAATAAAAAACTAATAAGAACCTGCTGTATAAAATAAATAAATAAAATTTTAAAGAAAAAGAACTATACCTGTAAAGTACATAACAGTTGCCTAATAGAAAACACAGCACCAGATATTTAATTTTATTACTAAATGTCCACATTGTGTTAAAGCTATTTGTTTATATATATTTCTCCCATCTAGCATGTAGCTCAGAGGCTGGCACTTGTTATGTATTTCACAGATGACTGCAGAATGAACGAATAACATGCATGTTGAGTTGAATCAAGTGGAACTGATACTCATCAAGATTCCTCCTGCAACTCTATGTAGGAGGGGTCTGTACTTCTCTCTAGAACTAAGCTCATGGAGGGATCACGGTCTAGACCCAGGAGGGTCGGATGAGAGCTGAGTTTCATGGTGAACCAACCCAAGCTTCTCAACATGCACTTGAGGGGAAGTTATGATTACTGTTATGCTTCATGTTGGGCAGAACCAAAGACCCCACTCTAGTCTAGTGCCCCTTGATCTGCCAGCCAGACTGCTCTCAGAGAGGGAGAGAAGAGTCATCTGACAAGCCCTGTCCTGTCCTTTTTCAAACCATGTGGATAATTACTCAGAACTCTATTTTCGTCGTGGTTTTTGCAAACTGATTTTATAATGATGTTTTTTTTCAGGCATTTTGGCAGCTCTAAGGGGGGAAATAAAAGAGCCCATTAATGCCAGCGTGTGTCACTGGGGACACCAAAGTGCTGAAGAGAAGAAGAAAAATAGCCTTAATTAAAGCAGAAAAAGCTAGAGGTTACCTGGGTCTCTAAAATATTACAGTGCTGGCAGTCCAATTCTTGGGGCCGTTCATTGCCTCTCGGGGGACGTACATTATTCTGTTGGATAAATTCTTCCAGCCTTAAAACCTAAAACAGAAGAATAGAAACATTCAGCAATGAAACAAAGTCCTATCACCTGGCTGTGGTCATTAATCTGGGACCCATTCCCTTGGGTCAATCAGTTCTGGGGACTGTGCCCCACTAGACAAATCCCAGACATGCTTTTCTAGAGAAGCCATTTCTAATTAGCTAGTTGCTTCGTCTCTCCAGAAGAAGATGAGCCTGGCAGGTTTACAATACACACTTCTCTTTAAATTATTCACATCCACATAACTATACCAGAGCTGTAGCATGGTTTCTATTAGTTTTCATACCATTCCTGGAAGGCCACCCTATTTCTCTTTTACAAAGTTAGTTGGTATAGAAAAGGAACAATATTTAAGAATTATACAGATAATATGAGAGAAGAGTGGCTAAAAGCTGCTATTAAATTGTAAAGTCTTAATTATGATTATTATTAACCAACTAATTGTAGAGTATCAATTAAACGGTCTGCTCTAGACTTTGAGAAGAACAAGGTCAATAACCATAAAGGAACCTCAGATGTTGCTAAAACTAATGCTCCTCAGGCAGCTCCTCAGGTGTAAAGTGGGGAGGAGAAGGGACAGAGTGAGAGCAAGATGGTAAGATCATAAAATATCGTCCCTGCCTTCAAGGAGCTGTCATCTTATGGAGCAGACAGATGCATGTTTACAATCACAACAACATTCAGTAGATACATGTACAATATATAGGTGTGTTTGCTCTGTGCCAGGCACAGGACCTAAGCATTTTACAGTATTAACTCTTTTAATTCTCCTAACAATTACTATGAGGTAGGTACTACTGCAGAGAACTTACAGCAATAAAGTCTGCGCAGGGAATTCCAGCACAGTGTTAAGGGCACTGAAGGATGAATAGGAGTCCATCAGTGGCAAGTTCTTCTCCCTAGTAACACCGTCCACAATGCCTTTAAACTTTGAACTTGGTCCCTGGGTGGTTTGGACAGGTGGGCCCAAGAAGAAAACTCCATTGTTCAGCTGGTTTACATCCATTCCTTACCCTGCTCTGCTTGCCTGCTTCCACCAGGGAGGCCTGACGGCTAAATCCTTGCTTTCCCAGGCTGGCCACATGGCACAGATATTACCAATGGGAGTATGAGTCAGCTTGGGGCTTCTGCGCATGCTTTTGTTTTCCTGATGAAGTGGGCAGGCCTGGTCATCCCTGCCCCTCCTTCTTTCCTGCTTTAACTTTGGACATGACAACTGGAACAGTGACAGTCATTCTCACAGCCAAGGGGAATATGAGCCAATTTCTCCTATGTGCAGTGCTAGGAACCTACAATGCATTTAGGGGCCATGAAAATATTTTCATTTCTTTCCAAATCAGAAGAAAAAACTGCAGTCTGGCCATATTCACCTTTATGACAGTGCAGTTACAAATTATAATTTTTAATTGTTTTTGATAAAGAAAAGAGCCCAGGAAGGCAGAAGTATCTAATGCCCAGGACACTGATAACACAGCTGGGAGTGGGGAGAGGGCAGGACCAAGATGTTTGCAGATTTTCCAGGCCTGATATCATTTAGCCACAGAATCAACACCAGCAGCCTCCTGCCTCCCTCTTTTATGTGTGACATTAAGTGCCTCTTTGTTAAGCCTCTATAAATCAGGCTCTCTGTTATTTGCAGCTGAATTTATGCCCCTGAGACAGCCTCCCTGTAAGGATGAAGTCTTTTTCTTCCTTCCAAGAATGCTAAATTTAAGGAGGTCAGGGCAGTTTCCCAAGATTCCTAGCATCTCAGTTCATCTAAAACTCCTGGAGCCCAGAAGCATCATTCCAAGAACAGCTTTTATTTGGGAGTTACCTCAAGCAGTGAATTCTGGAACTTCACACTTAGGGCCTCTTTCTCTTCATGCAGATGCTTTATTTCATTTTCTGATTTCTTCTTCACTTCCTCCAACTGTGATTCTACTTCCTAAATGATGAATGGAAGAGTTAACCACACAAGCCACGAAAACATGGACAGGACACACCCTGCCTTATTCCCAAAGGGGTTCAAAGAAACTCACAAGAGTCATAAACTACTATAAGAAAACATAAATTAGAAATACATGAGAAAGTCCAAAGAAAACAGGTGCTAAATTCACACCACAGTTGAATATATACTGGGGGGTGGTGGGGTGGTGGGGGCAGAGTAAACACCTGGCTTTAAATTTTGTAGTGTCAAATAAGAAAAGAGAAAAATAAATAAATAAATAAATAAGAATAGGCAAAGAGAATGCTCATTGCTGACAATTCTCACGGTTCTATAAATCAAAAAGCCAACTACATCCTCAGTTTCAGGGAAATATCAAAAGCAGAATGAAATTTCTTCTTTGGCCTTCTCAACAGCATCCTTACTTTAGTCAAAATGATGGGATTCACAGGGCTGCTTCCTCCATGGTCCCTCCCAACAGCCTCATAGTCTCTGCACAAAGCAGATCCAGATAAAAGAACATTCTGGAGCCCAGGTGAATGAGGCAGCTGCATTTCAGCTGCATGATCTTGGGCACATTTCCTAACCTCTCTGTGATTCAATGCATTACTTACATGCTTAGCACAGTTCTAGGTACACAATAAGGGATCGATAAATGATAAGTAGTACTATTCTTACAGATGCTTACGCTTTCTGATCTAGCTTAATATCTGGGGAAATTTTTCAAGTGTCTAGAGCAGTGGATGAAAGATTCTGTTCCTCGTAGCTGAATTTTAGGTAGATGTTAAGTCATTTATTTGTTCAACAAATATTTTTTGAGGCCTACCATGTGCTTGGCACTGTTCTTGAAGCTGGGGATAAAAACAGACAATATGCTTACTCACCAGGAGCTCACATTTGCATGAAAGAGATAGGCAGCAAAGTCAACAGCTATAATGCAGTAGATGCCATGTTGGATGATGATAATTGATTACAGACCTTTATGCTCTAACTGGAAGTAGATGGACATGTTAGCAGTTGACATTTACTGAGTGTGTACCATTTTCTGGGCGCTTTTCACAGATCATCTCATTGATCCTTATGAAAACCCTATGAGCTAGGTAGTATTGTTAAAGCTCATTATACAGATGAAGAAATGAAGCTTGAAGAGGTTAAATAACTTGCCGAAGGTCATGCAGCCGTAAGCGGAAGAGTCAAGATCCAAACTCAGGAAAGGATGACCGCTTGGCTGTGCTTCTTCCCTGTCTGCATGGGTCCAGTTGTACGTGGACATTTTTCAACAGTAAATACTACAGTACTACACAGTGTGTGGTTGGTTGAACCTGTGGATGTGGAGGAACTGCAGATACGAAGGGCCTACTATAAGTTATACTTGGATTAACTCCCACGTTGTTCAAGGGTCAATTGCAGAATGAATGGGCTTTATGGCTGATTGAATGTGAGGGATGACAGAGAAATTATGGATTTCTGACTCCTGGATTTCTAACCTGATCATCTAAAAAGATGCTGCTACTGATCATCTGGATGATACCTTTACACTTTCTATGGGGCCAGCCCCAGGCCAGGCCAGTGGCCCTGGGGTGGCGCTTAGCATTGTCCCTGGGGTCAGTCATTTAAAAGAGAAGAAAAGAGGGGTGTGATTAGATTGTAAGGGTCGCATGATGTGGACACTTAGCCCATGTATAGTGTCTTCAGTAAATCCACCATCTCCTTTTGTAGGGCTTGTTGCTTTGGAGAGTTCATTTTCTGAAGATGATAAACTTTTTTTTTTTTTTTTTTTTGCGGTACGCGGGCCTCTCACTGTTGTGGTCTGTCCCGTCGCAGAGCACAGGCTCCGGACACGCAGGCTCAGCGGCCATAGCTCACGGGCCCAGCCGCTCCACGGCATGTGGGATCTTCCCAGACCGGGGCACGAACCTGTGTCCCCTACATCAGCAGGCGGACTCTCAACCACTGCGCCACCAGGGAAGCCCAGATGATAAACTTTTTGTTTAAAACAAGTTGAGGTAACTTAAGCAACCATCAGAAATAAAGTCTTCCCCTCAGCAAAGATTCTGATTTTTTTTTTACTTCATTATTTAGTCCCTCATTCACAGAATCTTTTATTGAACAGAAGTTTTGTTTAACATGCTTATTGGTGCAGACACTTGCTAACTCTGCCAAGGCATGTTCACTGTAACAGCACAGTGGAAACCCCCTGTGAGAAAGATGCTTAGCATAAAGCAGTGGCTATTTCTAACCTTGCACAGCCTAATGTCCTAGGGTATATGTAACCAATCACAGCTTCAGCTGTTGCCTTGACAAATGGACCTAAAGGGAAAAAATTTCCCCACAAATTTCCTCAAGTGACCCTGAGGATTTCAACAGGAAGCATTAACATTCTCTTCCTAACTCAGGGGAAGAGAAAAAACAACTACAAAGGCAAGAACGTGAGGAAAAAGAAGATGAATGCTTTCAGATATATAAATTGCTGCATCCCACCCCTGGAAGAAGGCTCCATGGGCTATTAATTTACAGGATTCACAGAGTACTTTCATAAGCTCTGTTCTCATTTAACTCTCATAATACTTATGGAAAAAGTCTTTATTGCATCCATTTCACATGAAGCAAATCCAATGGCTGGTAAGAGGCAAAAGCAAGACTCCCACCCTTTTTCTGCTTTCTTGTCTAGATTGTCCACAATTACTGGCAGTTTAAGAAAAGACACATAAGGGAGCCGCTGTGACAGGAACAACAAATAAGCAGCCACAGGAAATCACCAAGCAGAGATTTCAGTTGGCATTTTAAAGGAAAACACGTTAACTTTTTTCAAGAAGAAAAATCACTCTTTGGTATGTATTTATAGTAAAGTTCCTGGTGTGGCTGAAAGGGTAAACTAGTACAAAGCCTGAAACGTCACTCAGAAGGGGAAGGCAGAAGAGATAATGATCTTAAAATTTCCACACTGCATAAAAACTATAACCCACAGCAAAACATTGCAAATAAACTACACTTCAATTTAAAAATTTGAATACAGAAAAAAACTATAACCTACAGACCCAACACGTCCAATGAACCCCAAACAGAAAAACACAAAGAATATCATACCATGACATATCATAATCAAATTGTGATATGATAAAGAAAAAAGTCTTAAAAGCAATCAGAAAACAAAAAGATACACTATGCACAGGGAAGAACAGAACTTTTCATCTGAAGAAAATACAAACCAAAAATTTTTAAAAGTTGAACAGCATCTTTAAAGTGCTGAAAGAAAAAAAAACTGTTAACCTAGAATTCTATATCCAGCAAAATAACCTTCAAAAATGAAGGCAAAATAAAGACATTTTCAGACATATCAACACTGAGAGAATTTGCTGTGAGCAGACTGACACTACAAGAAACATTAAAGGGAGTTCTTCAGGCCAAAAGAAAATGATACCAGATGGAGCGCTTGAATACACCAAAGGAATGAAGAGGGTAGCAATGGTAAATTAGAAAATATAAAAGACTCTAGTTTTCTCATTTAAAAATTCTCTCTAAGAGACAATTGACTATTTAAGGAAATAGAAAAGCGATGTAGAGTTTAAAACATATGACAACAACTTCACAAAGGTTAGGAAAGGCTAAATAAAAATAGTGTGTTGCTGTAAGGTTTGTACAGTGAAGTATATATGTATTGCTTCTTCGTACAAACCTTAGAGCAACACAGTATGTATGAAGTAACATCGTATTATTTGATGGCAGACAATGATAAAGTTGCCTGTTATAAACCCAACAGCAACCATGGCACACCATCCCCTCCCCAAAAGAAGGATATCCAACAAGTCACTAGTGGAGATAAAAAAGGGAACACCAAAAGCTATATATTCAAGTAATCAAAAATAAACAGAAAAACAGGCAAAAAGATAAAAGATGTGACAAATAGAAAAAAAAAAAAAACTCAGCAATATGGTAGACTTAATGATAATTACCTTGAATGTAAATGGTCTAAATGACCCTCAAAAGTCAGACTGCCAAGCTGAATAAAACAGAAGATCCAGCTATCCTATTTGGGCTGGCCAAAGAGTTCGTTCAGGTTTTGTAACATCTTACGGATCCCGAATGAACTTTTTGGCCACCCCAATACAAAAGCACTTTGACTAGAAAGACGAAGGTAGTTTAAAAGTAAAGGAATGGATTAAAATAGACTGTAACACTAACCACAAAAATGATAGAATGTCCATATTTTTATCAAAGTAGACTTCAGGACTAGGAATATTCCATAATGAGTAAGGGGCCAATTCATTGAGAAGACATAATAAGCCTAAATGTGTATGTACCTCATAAATAAGTTTAAATTTATCTAAAGCAAAAACTGACAGAACTAAAAGGGAAAATATAAAAACTTACAATTTAAATTTGAGATTTCAATACTCCTCTCTCAATAATCAACAGAACAAATAGAGAAAAAATTAGTAAGGAAATAAGATACTTGAACAACACTATCAACCAACTTAACCTAATTATCATTTATGAAACACTCCCCTCAAGAGCAGCAGATCCGGGCTTCCCTGGTGGCGCAGTGGTTGAGAGTCCGCCTGCCGATGCAGGGGACACGGGTTCGTGCACCTGTCTGGGAAGATCCCACATGCCGCGGAGCAGTTGGGCCCGTGAGCCATGGCCGCTGGGCCTGTGCGTCCGGAGCCTGTGCTCCACAACGGGAGAGGCCACAACAGTGAGAGGCCCGCGTACTGCCAAAAAAAAAAAAAAAAAGAGCAGCAGATGCATATTCTTTTCAAGGGCACCTGGACCATTCATCAAGATAGACCATCCCTGGGCCATACAATAATATGAGCTAATTGAAAAGGAAAGAACAGAATCTGTTCTTTGATCAAGAGAACTAAATTAGAAATCAATAGCAAAGAGATATCTGGAAAGGTTCCAAATATTTGGAAATTAAGCAACCTATTTCTTTTTTTTTTTTTTTAACATCTTTATTGGAGTATAATTGCTTTACAATGGTGTTAGTTTCTGCTTTATAACAAGGTGAATCAATTATACATATACATATGTTCCCATATCTCCTCCCTCTTGCGTCTCCCTCCTTCCCACCCTCCCCATCCCACCCATCCAGGTGATCACAAAGCACTAAGCTGAACTCCCTGTGCTATGCGGCTGATTCCCACTAGCTATCTATTTTATGTTTGGTAGTGTACATATGT
Source organism: Platanista minor (assembly GCA_004363435.1). Lineage (NCBI taxonomy): Eukaryota > Metazoa > Chordata > Mammalia > Artiodactyla > Platanistidae > Platanista > Platanista minor. Next base: position 507 of record RJWK010036395.1, on the reverse strand, counting down.
CCATGCCACTCTCTCACTTTATCACAGCTTACCCTTCCCCCTCCCCATATCCTCAAGTCCATCCTCTAGTGGGTCTGTGTCTTTATTCCTATCATGCCCCCAGGCCCTTCACGACACTTCTTTTTTCTTAGATTCCATATATATGTGTTAGCATACGGTATTTGTCTTTCTCTTTCTGACTTACTTCACTCTGTATGACAGACTCTAGGTCCATCCACCTCATTACGAATATCTCCATTTCGTTTCTTTTTATGGCTGAGTAATATTACATTGTATATATGTGCCACATCTTCTTTATCCATTCATCTGATGATGGACACTTAGGTTGTTTCCATGTCCTGGCTATTGTAAATAGAGCCGCAATGAACATTTTGGTACATGACTCTTTTTGAATTATGGTTTTCTCAGGGTATATGCCCAGTAGTGGGATTGCTGGGTCATATGGTAGTTCTATTTGTAGTTTTTTAAGGAACCTCCATACTGTTCTCCATAGTGGCTGTACCAATT
>RJWK010036394.1:0-13083 GCA_004363435.1 Platanista minor | reverse complement strand
CATTGGCAGGTGGACTCTCAACCACTGCGCCACCAGGGAAGCCCTACTTGGCAATTCTTGACTGAATGCCAGAACTTTTCATGAAAAATTGTTCCAGAGCTAGACCTACCTCCTCAGAGGACCCATCTTATTCTCTGGCAGGCAGTGTGAATGGGATGGATCTACTCAGTTTAATCAAATATTGAATTGACTTAAATCTTTGTAAAATTTGGTCTACTTCTTATTCACTGCCACCTAAAGCTTTTCAACTGAGAGCCTGGGGTGTTTTCTAGGCCCCTTTTATTTGGCATTTCTGATACCCAATTTTTTCTCCTCAGCACTGTGAGACTGCCAATAACTCTTCTTTGCTTTTCTCATATTTTACGTTTGCTTCTTAGTCTGTTGCCCTGCACAGGTTACAAATTTGGCTCCTGCACATAGTGAAGGCACTGACTTGCAAGCTTCTCTAGGTTTCCCTTCTCTCAGGGTTCTTGTCCCTCAAATTCTGACTTGGTTCTGAAATCCAGTTTTTATGTCCCCAAGTCCTTTGAGATTGCCAAAGTTCTAGCAGATTCCCTGACTCTTCACTGCTTGGCCACGTCTCACATCCCCATCACCCCCAAACCCACCTAGATTCCACAGTGGATTGAGAGGAAAGAGGCTTGCAGAATACTGGGCCTACTTCAGTGACTTCTCTCCTCTCTGAGATCCTGGTCCCTCAAATCCTAGTTGACTCAGCAGCTTTTCAATCCTTCAGACATTTTTAAAACAATTTAATCTGTGTTTTCTAAATTTATCTTAGGAGAAAGGAATGTTCCGCTGTTAGTTACTTCAGCATAGTCCAATGACCATTTAACTGTTTACTTGACCAAACATATACTAATCCCTATTCTTTTTTATTTCCATCCTCCACATGGCTGGTCAAACTTTTACTGCTTTTCTCAAGTCACTACTCACTATTCCTCATCTAAGAAAACAACTCAGGTTCACTCTTCACTAGGAAAACAAAAGGAGAGGATTAAATGTTCTCTTCCAGTTTCTCTTCCCTATACCTCACAATTTAAAAAATATATTTATAATTGAAAATTGTATTTATTCATACTTGAGTTCTTTTCTGATGTCTTAGAAGAAGAAGTTTCCATACACTCTTCTCTCAATTTCAAACTATTCCACCTCCTCTCAGAGATTTCTCATTTATTTATCCCCAACCCCAAATTTAATCTGTAAATATTTGCTTGGGCTTGGCTACTTCCTCTCAACCAATAAATATAAACAAACATTGATTATCCTAAAAAATAAATACAACTTTAATTCTGCCAATTAGTCCAGATCTTTCCTCTCCTCCATTAAAGCTTTTGGAAAAATAAATACAGTTTATATTTACTGCTTCTAAATCCCATCACTTATAAATTCCTAACCTACTATGCTCTGCCTTATTCTATTACCATAATCAGTCTATTCTCTCTATTGTAACTTTTTTTGGTAGCTTTATTGAGATGTAATTGACATATCACATTGTATAAGTGTGAGGCATACAACATGATTATTTGATACACTTACCTACTGCCAAATGATTGCCACAGTAGAGTTAGTTAACACCTCCTTCATCTCACATAATTGCCGTTTCTTTTTTGTGATGAGAACATTTAAGACCTATTCTCTTGAGACTTCCCTGGTGGTGCCGTGGTTAAGAGTCCACCTGCCAATGTAGGGGACATGGGTTCGAGCCCTGGTCTGGGAAGATCTCACATGCAGCGGAGCAACTGGGCCTATGTGCCACAACTGCTGAGCCTGTGCTCTAGAGCTCACGAGCCACAACTACTGAGCCTGAGTGCCACATCTACTGAAGCCCAGGAGCATAGAGCCCATGCTCCACAACAAAAAGAGTCCACCGCAGTGAGAAGCCCGAGCACCACGACGAGGAGTGACCCCTGCTCGCCGAAGCTGGAGAAGGCCCGTGCACAGGAATGATGACCCAATGCAGCCAAAAAATAAATTAAAAAAGAAAAAACCTACTCTCCTAGCAATTTCAGGAATATAATACAGTATAATTAACTATAGTCACCATGCTGTACATTACATCCCCAGAACTTACTCTTCTTATAACTAGAAGTGTGTACCTTTTGATGGACATCTCCCTATATCTACCCCCTCCCCTCACCAGCTCCTGGCAATCACCATGCCCCTATCATAACTTCAATATAAAATTCAATGAGCTTTTTCTCAATTTTCATCAGATTTGGCATATATGCAATGCCCTTTGTGCAATTATCTCCTTCTTTTTTGCCCAAAGTATCATTTTTTTTTCTGATTCCCTAACTACCTCTCTAAATGTTTCCTCATTGTATCTTAATTTTCCCCCCCAAACTTGCCACTAAATTGTAGACTTTCTCTTCATAGCTGTTACAAATCTCCACTAGAATGTTTCAGAAGGAAATGAACACTTAAAAAAATTTAGTCAAATTTAGTCAAATGCTCATGTAGTCAAAACCAATTTGTAAAGGAATTATCAGTTATTTATACGGTCCTTTTTTTTTTTTTTGGCCATGCCACACAGCATGTGGGATCTTAGTTCCCCGACCAGGTATCAAACCCATGTCCCCTGCAGTGGACGCTCAGAGCCCTAACCACTGGCCCACCAGGGAAGTCCTATATAGTCTTAAGAATATTCAATGTGCACCCTTCAAGTCACATGGCACACATCAATCCTATAGTATAATTATTCTCAGATCCTTTAAAGCTGATCATATTCAGGTTTAAATGGTAGCCATCATGCATTCCTTCATTTCCTCAAGGCTTCAAGGAGGAAGCGGTACAAACATGACAAATATAAGATTCTTGATTAAATGTCCATATATAATCTATTGCTAAGTAATCCATTTTGAATTTTTCCCTAAATGAAAGAGAAAAGAAAAACAAAGCAAAACAAAACCAAAAAAACTAAAATAAAAGCATGTTATTTTTCCTGAATTTCTTATTTTATTCCATGGTACCATATTTCTTGCTGACTGAGCCAGAAACATGAGAGTCATTCTCTTTTCCTCATAATTCCTGTATCCTGTCTGTCTCCAGCTTTTACTTATTTCACCTCTAACATGCTGGCCCCTCAATTCCTCTCAAAATATCACTTACCCAGTTCAACTGGACTATTCACATAATTTCTTAGTTGCTTATTCTCCCACATGCAAGCCACTCTACATAATGCTGCTATAGTCGTCTTTGTGAAACACTTTTGACGCTTGCTGCTTACAAAGGCAGGCCTAATCTCTGTGATAAAAGACCTACAAGTCTCCCTGAACCACCGGACCCTTGGTTTCCTTCCAATCAGTGACCCTCCTCCACCAGGCACTGGAACATCGCTCTTGCAAGTCAACATTCAGGCCATGGAGCATCTCTGAAATCCACACATTTCAAACATTCCACACAGTCATACTGGTGGCAGAAGTATCTGTCCTGTCCAAGAGAACATTGCTTTTCTTTTACTTATGTGTATCATTATGTTTTCATTTGACGTTTTAGCTGATAACTAAACACTAGTAATTCATAACTAGATGTTATTCAAGTTGTTGTCCTTGTCCTAAGACTATCCAAGATAAGGGTCCAAAGACTGTACACTTAAAGGATGGGTGGAATGAGATGTTCTCTCTATGCTTCCCTTATCTAGTTCATAAGTCAACTAGTTGTTCTATTTTCCTATCGGGTTAAATTGGCCACTGCCAATCATGTCTCCTAGTAGCCTCATCTATGTAAATCTGCACAAAAATAATTCCACTTCAACTTGCTGATTTAGGTATTATTATTCTCATCTCGTAGGTAAGGGAATTGAGACTCCCTTGAGGCATTTAGTAAGTTGAGCAATGTCATTTAGAAACAGGAGTTTAACCTAGTCTTTCTGAAGCCAAATTCCTTGTTCTTTCAAATATACCAACACTAACAACTCTTACCTATTTTTGCCTCTATTAAACTATAAACATCATGATAGCACAAACCACATCCTTCCAAATTACTATTGGATCCAAGAGTCTAGCACAAAGTCTGAAACATTATAGGGACTTAATAAATATTATTGAAGTAATGGGCGCTGGACTAGCCCTGAGCAATACTGTAGAAGAGGTGACCTTTATTATAGGCACAACAATCTCCCCTAACTTCTTTTTACTCTTTGTTAGTATGTCTCAACCTTCCTAGTGCTTTGTCCCACCCCATTTATTTGTATTTTAGTATACAAATATCAATGTCAATCATTTAATATATCAATGTCGGTTATGTTTCTCCAAGTGCATTTGTATTTAACCTTTATTTCCAAGTACTAAATGTGAAAGTAAATAAATGAACAAAAAAAAAGATCTTTATATCCCAGTGTGCCTTCCTTAATAACTCTAAGGAATAGGGTAAAGCGCCAAAGGACTTATTTATGAGTAGCAGTCCCTGCTTCCCCCAGAACGGGCTCAAAATTGGAATTGTTATGGCTATAGGTGCCGAAGGGCAGTCCCTGAGAATTGCTGGAAATGCAGAAGCTGGAAATGTTAGTGAAAAATTCAAAGTGGTTTAGTAAAACAGAACTTTGGCAGTAATTTTCTATATACTGGAGAGAGAAGTGCAAAACCCTTATACCAAAGCAGCATTGTCTAGGAACTCAGTCATAGAATGCCTTTTCCTCATTTGAAATTACGAAGCCGTTTTGTTAACACTGTTTTGGGATCCCTTTATCAGGCAGAGTCTCCGGTTTGAACGCCTCCTATTTTTCATTTTCCTTTTGCTCACAGCCTCTGATCTGGCATGGTATTTTCTCAGTGTCACATGTTTCCTTTTGTAAATGAACCTGAAGCTATCAGAATGTACCATCAGCCAAATGGATGCCAGGAAAAAAGTCTATAGCATCTACTCACAATCGACTTGGTACATTTTATACTAAAAATTGACTTACTATAGTAATGAAGTGGGCTACCACCCAGCATACAGTAAAAGTGACTTATTATAAAGAATGCTGACATTCATGAGAGAACAGAGAAAGATACGTGTAAAATGACCCAAAGAAAGTTAAATGCAGATCTAAAACAGAACAGAAAATTTTGTTGTTGCCTGCATTGCCCTTTTACTTAAATCTCTATGATACCTTTTTGGAAGGAAACAAAAATACTTCTGTTATCAGTATTTCTGCTTGGAATGGTTTAAAGATTTATAACCTAGGGATGTTTCTTGGAATCCCTTTAGGTTGGAGAGAAAGTAATTCTCCAGAAGTTCTTATGTAGTATTATAAAACATATTAATTTATTTATACTATTAATTTTAGCTATATGGATCTAGCTATATATTTGGATTCCACTCTATGCAAGAATAATTCTTTTTCATTAAAACAGGAGTTCTTAACCTTGACATTATTGACATTTGGGGCTAGATAATCCTTTGCTCTGGGGTACTGTCTGTGACCTCTACCCACTAGATGCCAGTAGGATCCCCTAACTGTGACAACTAAAAATGTCTCCAGGGACTTCCCTGGCAGTCCACTAGTTAAGACTCCATGCTTCCAATGTAGGGGGTGCAGGTCCCATCCCTGGTCTGAGAACTAAGATCCCACATGCCTTGCAGTGTGGCCAAAAAATAAAATAAAATAAAATATAAAAATAAAAATGTCTCCAGATATTGCCTAATGTGCCTGGGAACAAAATTGATCCCCAGTTTAGAAACACTGCACTAAGACAGGGCTTTATCCCTGCTACCTGACACTTATTCCTAAGGCAAACCATTAAAAATTAGCCAAATTCCCTAAATAATGTAATTAGAAGTGTTATATCAATCCCGTTTTTAAAATATTTTCTTATTTTTTTTTCCAAATTGAAATGTCTCACATCCATTCCATACATTAGTATTCTACTTAAGTTATAAAACCCATCTCAGTCTCCATTCAAGCTATAAAGTCTTCTCAGAAGCTTATTGTCAACACTTTTCAAAATTAGTAATACTGTATAATATAAACACACAATTACTGAGTATATACTCTCTTGGATTGACTTTCCAAAGAGTTGTTTACACCCATTTCATCTTCCCAGATAGAACATAAGTAGCTCAAAGGCAAAGCTGCTGCACGAGTAGACACCGGAGTGAGACAGGCTTGAGTTCTAGCCCCAAAACAGAAGAGCTGTGTGATTTTGGACTATTTATTTAATGTCTTTAAACAAATCCCTACATTGGTAAAATTAAAATAAAAAGATCACATATTTTGTAGTGTTACTGAAATGAGTAAATGAAATATAAAGTCCTAAGACCTCTGCTTAGCATTTTTGTTTATTCATTTAACAAACACACTGTGTACATTATGCATCAAGTACTTTTCTAAGCACGTCATAATCTAATTTAGTCCTCATTAAAAAATCTAGGAGGGAGGAGGGATAAATTAGGAGTTTGGGATTAACATATACATGCTACTGTATATAAAATAGATAACTAACAAGGTCCTACTGTATAGCACAGGGAACTATACTCAATATTTTATAATAACCTATACGGGAAAAGAATCTGAAAAAAACATATAAATGTATGTATAACTGAATCAGTTTGCTGTACATCTGAAACTGACAAAATATTGTAAATCAACTATACTTCAATTAAAAAAAAATCTATGAGGAAGGTATAATTATTACCCTACATTTAATGTTGAGGAAATTGAGGCCTAGGAAAGCTAAATAACTTGCCCAAATTCACATGGTTAATAAAGGAGAAGGGAGATGTGAATCCAAGTAAGCCAGTTCCAGAGTCCTTGTCCTAACCATTAAGCCATGTTTCCTTGCTGGTATGAAACAGGCACTCAGTAAAGTTATCTACCATAAGTATTGCATTCTTTTTTTTTTTTTTTTTTGTACTTCTTCAAGGCACTGAATGAGTACTAAGTACATAGCAGATGCTCAGCATTTATTGACGACATTAATAATGGAGCCTTGCTGGGATAAGCAGTGGGTTTTATTTCTTTGACATTTCTTTTCCAAAGTTAAAATTTCAAAACTGTTATTTCATTTAGCAACTGGAGGCTTAGATTACCCTTGTACATCAACTTAAAATAATTTCTTCTAAGATTTTATCTAAAATATTTTATAAAAAACATACTGATACATCAAATGAGGAGTAAGAATGGAAAAGTTCTTCCAAAGAATCAGTAAAATTTACAGAACCCCTCAGGCTATGCCTCAGCTAAGTTTAACTAGTCATTTCAATCTCTATGTCATATAAGTTTATTTTTAAGAAAACAGTTAAAATATTAAAATATACTAAAATAACATACATGATAAGAGTTTTCCCATAAATTTTAGACCAGCAGAGTTTTTCTCTTTGAAATAAAAACTTTAATAGCATACTTTTCTTTGGAAATTTAAGAAACATTTAACCTGTTTTTTTATTTAATTCCACTAGGTATTAATTGCACCTGTTCAATATAGAAGTGGTATATGATTTCTGGCAAAGAGCATTTACTTAACACATGATGAGAAGGTGGCATATCACTCAGCTTTAAAAAAGTTTTTTAAATTAAGTTTGTTTTCTTTAATTTTAGAAAACTAAAGAAACTGTAGAACATTAACATGTTAAAGTATATATATGAGAAATATAAAAACTATTTTAAGATGAAGAAGCTCAAGTGTAAGATATATGGGATAAAGAACTAAATGAGGGAATTCCCTGGCAGACTAAATGGGTAGGATCCATCTCTAATAGGTCATGAAAAAATAAAAAGAGAATATGTGGATTGTGTCCCTATTAGTACTGGTAACGTACTCTTCACTTTGACAGGAACCTGCATTACTGCCAAATATACCACTGGAATATAGCTTCATTTATCTTATTGAATAAATGTGGTGAAAATTCACACAAAGATCAATTGATGTTAACAAAATATCATAAAATAGTATCATTCACTACATTTATCAGACCTAAAACACACAAATACATACATGTAAACAAACAAAAAAAATCTACTGAAATTTAAATAGAAAGGAAAAAGACTAACCGTACTCACAAAACCATTTGAAAGCTTAATAAACTGCATGACATTCTAAATGAGTGAAGAACAAGAGTGCCTTCCTAACACATTCTATTTCCCTACCACATAGAAAATGCAAGACAAGAGATAAGAGACAGACATGCATTCTGGAATACTTTACTCATCTTGAAATTATTTTCCATAAAAAACCCCCTGGGAAGTTATTTCAGATTTTTTAGAATCATCGTTGGATACTCAAAAACATTACAAAAATATTTAGTAAACCAAAATTCATGTTCAGTCACAACTGATGTCAGGGAAATGTTTGATTCAGAAAAGATGAGAGCAGCAGCGCCATTTATAAAAAAGAATATTTGCAACTCCATAATTAATCCAAGAAAAGATTAATTATGTTATAAATTAATCCAAGATGTTATAAAATTTGAAACCCATGAAAATTCTAGATAGCTTATGGATAGAAATCACAGAGGTATTTATAATCTACAAAAATGGAGTATAAAATTATTTTTTTAATTCTCTCTTCATTGGGGCAAAAAAGGAAGCAATATCCTAGAAGACAGGTATAGTTATACATATTTATGTATTTTATTCATTCACCCAAAATTCTCTGAAATTTTCCTACTATAACAGGCTCAAGACTAAGCACTTATTCTCTAAAAAGTGAAGAAGAAATAGGCCCCAAAGTACATGTGACAAGTGTTTCATCGGGCATTTTTTGTTTTGCTTTTTTTGTTTGTTTGGTTGTTTTTTTGGCTGCACTGTATGGCTTGAGGAATCTTAGTTCCCAGGCCAGGGATGGAACCTGGGCCCCCACTACCCTGCAGTGGAAGCACGGATCCCTAACTACTGGACCACCAAGGAAGTCTCACATGAGACAGGTGCTAAGCAGAGGTCTGGATAGCTGTCAGGGGAGGAAAGGAGTGAATTGTGCCCAAGAGTATCAAAAAGACAATGGAAGTACCATTCTACTCTTTCTCTCGAGCTGAAAAAATGAAGGATCCAATAATCTGCTCAACACAGAAATTCAGAATGGAAATTTCTTGTTTCCAAGGTGAAAAACTAAAAATAATCTCAAGTGCACAAACTACCCAAATAAAAAATACTTTGGCTCATATAAAGATTATATTTAAGAAATAAATGTCTTCTTATGTTGATATCTGAAATCATGTTAACAATAATATATAATAGTCATTGAGCAATTACTATGCATGAGGCATGTAATGCTTCACGTATGTCAACTCATTGAATTCTCTCAATGTCTCTAAGATGAGAAAAAGAAGACAGAGAGAGGAAACTTGACTGAAGACACAAGACCAGTGAGTAGTGCTTTGCCTTTGAAGACCATGTTCTTTCATAAATGGAATGGCTACAGGAGAGGATAACGTATTTTCATAGTAATTTCTACATTGCCCTTGCTGCTAACAAAGATTACACAGATGATGTTTCTCTACATACAGACTCAACACTATGCCTCTTGCCCCAACATGTGCAAATAGGAAGGATGAATTCTAACTTCCTTTCCCAGGGAATTATTAACACTTTGTGTTGAGAGTCATGTTCTTTGAAGAGGCTTAATCCTCTGGATGGTCTCGAGGTGAGGGGATTTGAGATTGCTGCTTTGGAGAGACAAGACTGGAGGAAACAGGGATACCTTTCTTAAAACTCAAATGTGTTTGGGTTTTCTTAAGTTTCTACAAGTGTTGGAAAGTCATGCTTCTGGTGCACTGTGGGTGGCGTGATGACTACAGGATGGTCATGGAGTCTGGACTCTAAGCACCATAGCCTTGAGCTCAGGGGTACAGTCTTTCTGGCGTGGCATGTGATCACTGGGAAGACTACTCTGAGAGGTGTCCCCTGATTGCCAAAAGTGGAAAGCCGGGATCCATGCAAACAACATTTAGCCAAAGGTTGGATGCCAATGATAGCAGCCACCAAGGCTTATGGCAGGACCCACTCTTAATTTACAGGAAACTCTAAGTGCCTAGAATACCTGTAGGACCCTGGGGAGGGGGAGATCACCCACACTCCCCCACCTATTCTGGTGAATGGGGGCTGAGAATCAAAATTAATGCAATTTAGAAAAATCGTATAGGTGAGATTTCATGGACCTGAGTAATGTCCACTCATTTCACTACACAGTGATATGTGAACTCATACAGTAATTACTCCATAGGACTGAAAGACATAAAAAACATAATGATTCAAAAAGAATTGAACACTTGCAAATAATTAGTACCTGATGCCTGGTTTATATATGAATAGGTAGTAAAAATCGATAGTAAAAATAGGTATTAAAAATAAAATTGTAAACGAACTTTCATGTTTAGTTTGAACAATCTTACAGATGCTCCACTGGCCCACATGCATCCCCCAGATCACAAGTCCCACATCAGTACTGATGCTGATTCATCCTCGACTCCACATCACCCCTGAAGATAGGAGTGAAGCCACAGTGTGTTTCTTCTTTCCTCAAGACCACGAGGGGGTACAAACCCAAGGTTCTTCCTGAATCCCCACCAGAAGTCAGGTGGTCTAGAATATTTTTAAAGTCCTCCATTCTGTTTGAATCACCCTGTATTTGTACTTACATTCTTTGACAATATGTGAAAGATGACAATTTAAACTTCCTTTGTGAAGAACAGCCAGGTTCTCAGTAACAATAAGCATTTATCCAAACTTCTTGCAATCAACACACTTATAGTACACAACTCAACCAAAGCTCTTTGCAGAGGAGAGGGAAATAGTATTTCACAATATTAGAGTAATGAAAAACAGGGTATGTAGAGTTACCCTGCCTGGGTTCTTAGAAATGTCCTAAATAAAATCACAGATTAGTACGTTGAGGAAGCATTAAACCATATTAAAATATTTAGGATATATCTATGTATATGAGAGGAAGAGTATATTTATGTACATGAGGGAAATAGTACACTATATTCATATGGGTATATGCAAACTACTTCTTTTTAAAATAAGACTATGGTGAGTCAGATGCAAATTTGAACTTCAAACTACCTCTTCATATGATGTGAGCATAAGAATACAGGGAAGGGCTGGCACCTGCACTGGGGCACTGGGAACAAATGTACATGATACATTTGAACAAACTGAGATTAGCAAGGATGTCTGGGAAGGGGCTGTCTTGTTCTTGGCTTGCCCAGTACTCTGAGGTGAAAACAAGGAAATGAGTGAGATGTTATGATACAAATGTCAGCTCTGACTCCTCTAAAGATAGTTTATGCGGTGCTGCTGACTGTATTATGATGTTCTAGCAATGCAGTATGGTATTTCTAAAAGAAGCTAGTTATAATAGGATGAATAATAAAAATAAAATAATCTTGTTATTATATTTTTTAAAAAAAGCAGATATAGGACTTCCCTGGCGGTCCAGTGGTTAAGACGCCACACTTCCACTGCAGGGAGTGCTGGTTCGATTCCTGGTCGGGGAGCTAAGGTCCCACAAGCTGCGCAGCGCAGCCAAAAATTTTTTTTCGAAAGTAAAGCAGATATAGGTGTCAACTATTTGATTCATGTGGCACCCTTGAGAAAGCCCCTACATACACAGGTAAAGCTGAAAAACCAAATAGTAATCTGTCATTCTTTACCAATGTGCAAAACTTTATGGAAATTTGCCTTTTTAAATAAATGTAGACGCTATCAACAACAGAGGAGAGTGTAGTTTTCTGTCATCCTTTTCAGATCTTAGGACATTTTTTACCGTTCTATCCTTGTCTATCTTTAAAGAACTTCTGTACACAAACATCCCAAATTCTGCTTACTTGGTAATCTGTATAGATCAAGCTCACCAAGTAATATCATCAAAACTCCTCTTAGAAAAGTGACAGCTAACACCCATGCCTTTTCTCACTGTAATCGCCTACAACTTCTCAAAAATAAATCGTTTGGCACTGTATATTGTCCCTGTACTTTTTCTTACCAACCTTATCGTTGAATTTATTTCTCTAAGACTCTCTTTTGTTCTTTTTATCTCCTCCTGATTTCCTGTAAACTCATCAAGGTGATATCAAGGGTTGGCAATGATCTCCTTCCCCCCCCAAAAAAATTTAATTCAAGAAAATTAAAATCAAATTACAAATGCTGAATAGAAATGTTAACAGAATGTCACAACACTATCCTTTCTCCAACAGTGATTAATCTCCAGTGGCTATTCTGTCCAAGCGTCCTTCACTTTAAAAATGAAGCTTTCGGGAATTCCCTGGCAGTCCATTGGTTAGGACTCCGTGCTCTCACTGCCAGGGCCAGGGCTCAATCCCTGGTCTGGGAATTAAGATCCCACAAGCTGTGAGGTGTGGCCAAAAGAATAAAAATTAAAAAAATAAAAAGAAAGCTTTTTGGAAATCAAGGGTCCAACCTGTGTTGTGTACACTGTGGGGATATAAAACATACCTGTTCCCCATTTCATTAGATGAATTAATATCTCACGTTCATTTTTAAGTAATATTATCAATATCAACTCAAATAGATTTAAAATGACACTTGCAGCATTACTCTCTTCCCTGTCCTAATTACAATAAATAAGCACAGGCAAAGTGCCTGGGGCCTATGGGGAAAGTAGCTAAGAAATCAGATCCATACCAGTTGAAGGTGACTCAGAGTAGAATTTGACTTGCTGTAGGACTCATCTCAAGCATGGTAAAAACCATTCTCTCTCTAAGACAGAGCTCTTCACTGATAGTCAAAGGTCAGTAACTCGCATGGCTGGTCAATCACTGACATGGCCTATAGTTGAATTATGAATGGCTTTTCTAACTAACAGTACAACCTCTAGAGTTGTAAGGCATGTGCTTTTCTCCAGGTCATGGGGGTACCCCTTTTTTTTTTTTTTTTTTTTTTGCGGTATGCGGGCCTCTCACTGTTGTGGCCTCTCCCTCTGCAGAGCAAAGGCTCAGGACGCAGAGGCTCAGCGGCCACGGCCCACGGGCCCAGCCGCTCCGCGGCATGCAGGGTCCTCCCGGACCGGGGCACGAACCCGTGTCCTCTGCATCGGCAGGCGGACTGTCAACCACTGCACCACCAGGGAAGCCCACCACTTTTTTTTAAATCTTTTTTTTTAAACATCTTTATTGGAGTATAATTGCTTTACAATATTGTGT
>RJWK010036393.1:0-14955 GCA_004363435.1 Platanista minor | reverse complement strand
ATCAGAATAAAGAAAAAAGAATGAAAAGAAATGAAGATAGGGCTTCCCTGGTGTTGCAGTGGTTGAGAGTCCGCCTGCGGATATAGAGGACATGGGTTCATTTCCCAGGCCGGGAAGATCCCACATGCCATGGAGCGGCTGGGCCCGTGAGCCATGGCCACTGAGCCTGTGCTCTGCAACGGGAGAGGCTACAGCAGTGAGAGGCCAGCGTACCACAAAAAAGAAAAAGAAAAGAAATGAAGATAGCCTAAGAGACCTCTGGGACGACATTAAACGCAACAACATTCGCATTATAGGGGTCCCAGAAGGAGAAGACAGAGAGAAAGGACCAAGAAAATATTTGAAGAGATTAGAGTCAAAAACTTCCCTAACATCGGAATGGAAACAGCCACCCAAGTCCAGGAAGCGCAGGGAGTCCCATACAGGATAAACCCAAGGAGAAACACACCAAGACACATAGTAATCATATTGGCAAAAATTAAAAACAAACAAAAATTATTGAAAGCAGCAAGGGAAAAATGACAAATAACATACAAGGGAATTCCCGTAAGTTTAACAGCTGATTTCTCAGCAGAAACTCTGCAAGCCAGAAGGGAGAGGCATGATATACTTAAACCGATGAAAGGTAAGAACCTACAGTCAAGATTACTTTACTCAGCAAGGATCTCATTCAGATTCCATGGAGAAATCAAAAACTTTACAGACAAGCAAAAGCTAAGAGAATTCAGCACCTCCAAACCAGCTCTACAACAAATGCTAAAGGAAATTCTCTAAGTGGGGAACACAAGAGAAGAAAAGGACCTACAAAAACAAACACAAAACAATTAAGAAAATGGTCATAGGAACATACATACCGATAATTACCTTAAACGTGAATAGATTAAATGCTCCAACCAAAAGACACAGGCTTGCTGAATGGATACAAAAACAAGACCCATATATATGCTGTCTACAAGAGACCCACTTCAGACCTAGGGACACATACAGACTGAAAGTGTGGGGATGGAAAAAGATATTCCATGCAAATGGAAATCAGAAAAAGCTGGAGCAGCAATACTCATATCAGATAAAATAGACTTTAAAATAAAGAATGTTACAAGAGACAAGGAAGGACACTACATAATGATCAAGGGATCAATCCAAGAAGATATAACAATTATAAATATATACGCACCCAACATAGGAGCACCTCAATACATAAGGCAACTGCTAACAGCTATAAAAGAGGAAATGGACAGCAACACAATTATAGTGGGGGACTTTAACACTTACACCAATGGACAGATTATCCAAAATGAAAATAAATAAGGAAACAGAAGCTTTAAATGACACAATAGACCAGATAGATTTAATTGATATTTATAGGACATTCCATCCAAAAGCAGCAGATTACACTTTCTTCTCAAGTGCTCACGGAACATTCTCCAGGATAGATCACACCTTGGGTCACAAATCAAGCCTCAGTAAATTTAAGAAAATTGAAATCATATCAAGTATCTTTTCCGACCACAACGCTATGAGATCAGAAATGAATTACAGGGGAAAAAACGTAAAAAACACAAACACATGGAAGCTAAACAATACGTTACTAAATAACCAAGAGATCACTGAAGAAATCAAAGAGGAAATCAAAAAATACCTAGAGACAAATGACAATGAAAACACGACGATCCAAAACCTATGGGATGAAGCAAAAGCAGTTCTAAGAGGGAAGTTTATAGCTATACAAGCCTACCTCAAGAAACAAGAAAAATCTCAAATAAACAATCTAACCTTACACCTAAAGGAACTAGAGAAAGAATAAACAAAACCCAAAGTTAGTAGAAGGAAAGAAATCATAAAGATCAGAGCAGAAATAAATGAAATAGAAACAAAGAACACAAGAGAAAAGATCAATAAAACTAAAAGCTGGTTCTTTGAGAAAACAAACAAAATTGATAAACCATTAGCCAGACTCATCAAGAAAAAGAGGGAGAGGACTCAAATCAATTAAATTAAAAATGAAAAAGGAGAAGCTACAACAGACACCGCAGAAATACAAAGCATCCTAAGAGACTACTACAAGCAACTCTATGCCAACAAAATGGACAACCTGGAAGAAATGAACAAATTCTTAGAAAGGTATAACCTTCCAAGACTGAACCAGGAAGAAATAGAAAATATGAACAGACCAATCACAAGTAATGAAATTGAAACTGTGATTAAAAATCTTCCAACAAACAAAAGTCCGGGACCAGATGGCTTCACAGGTGAATTCTATCAGACATTTAGAGAAGAGCAAACATCATCCTTCTCAAACTCTTCCAAAAAATTGCAGAGGAAGGAACACTCCCAAACTCATTCTATGAGACCACCATCACCCTGATACCAAAACTAGATAAAGATACTACAAAAAAAGAAAATTATAGACCAATATCACTGATGAATATAGATGCAAAAATCCTCAACAAAATACTAGCAAACAGAATCCAACAACACATTAAAAGGATCATACATCATGATCAAGTGGGATTTATCCCAGGGATGCAAGGATTCTTCAATGTATGCAAACTAATCAATGTGATACACCACATTAACAAATTGAAGAATAAAAACCATATGATCGGGGTGAGATAGGGAGGGTGGGAGGTAGGGAAATGCAAGAGGGAAGAGGTATGGGGACATACATATATGTATAACTGATTCACTTTGTTATAAAGCAGAACCTAACACACCATTGTAAATCAATTATACTCCAATAAATATATTTTTTAAAAAAGAGGGCATGAAATAAGCAATCAGTTACCTCAAAATTAAAGACACCCAAAATTTCACAGTGTTAAAATATATATATATATATATATATATATATATATATATATATATATATATATATGATCATCGCAATAGATGCAGAAAAAGCTTTTGACAAAATTCAACACCCATTTATGATAAAAACACTCCAGAAAGTGGGCATAGAAGGAAACTACCTCAACATAATAAAGGCCACATATGACAAACTCACAGCAAATATCATTCTCAATGGTGAAAAACTGAAAGCATTTCCTCTAAGATTAGGAACAAGACAAGGATGTCCACTCTCACCACTATTATTCAACACAGTTTTGGAAGTCCTAGCCATGGCAATCAGAGAAGAAAAAGAAATAAAAGGAATACAAATTGGAAAAGGAGAAGTAAAACTGTCACTGTTTGCAGATAACATGATACCATATATAGAGAATCCTAAAAATGCCACCAGAAAACTACTAGAGCTAATCAATGCATTTGCTAAAGTAGCAGGATACAAAATTAATGCACAGAAATCTCTTGCATTCCTATACACTAATGATGAAAAATCTGAAAGAGAAATTAAGGAAACACTCCCATTTACCACTGCAACAAAAAGAATAAAATACCTAGGAATAAACCTACCTAGGGAGACAAAGAGACCTGTATGCAGAAAACTATAGGACACTGATGAAAGAAATTAAAGGTGATACCAACAGATGGAGAGATATACCATGTTCTTGGATTGGAAGAATCAATATTGTGAAAATGACTATACTGCCCAAAGCAATCTACAGATTCAATGCAATCCCTATCAAATTACCAATGGCATTTTTTACGTAACTAGAACAAAAAAAATCTTAAAATTTGTATGGAGACACAAAAGACCCCGAATAGCCAAAGCGCTCTTGAGGGAAAAAACGGAGCTGGAGGAATCAGAATCCCTGACTTCAGACTATACTATGAAGCTACAGTAATCAAGACAATATGGTACTGGCACAAAAACAGAAACATAGATCAATGGAACAAGATAGAAAGCCCAGAGATAAACCCACGCACCTATGGTCAACTAATCTATGACAAAGGAGGCAAGGATATACAATGGAGAAAAGACAGTCTCTTCAATAAGTAGTGCTGGGAAAACAGGACAGCTACGTGTAAAAGAATGATATTAGAACACTCCCTAACAACATACAGAAAAATAAACTCAAAATGGATTCGAGACCTAAATGTAAGACCGGACACTGTAAAACTCTTAGAGGAAAACATAGGAAGAACACTCTTTGACATAAATCACAGCAAGATCTTTTTTGATCCACCTCCTAGAGTAATGGAGATAAAAACAAAAATAAACAAATGGGACCTAATGAAACTTCAAAGCTTTTGCACAGCAAAGGAAACCATAAACAAGATGAAAAGACAACCCTCAGAATGGGAGAAAATATTTGCAAATGAAGCAACTGACAAAGGATTAATCTCCAAAATTTACAAGCAGCTCAGGCAGCTCAATATCAAAAAAACAAACAACCCAATCCAAAAATGAGCAGAAAACCTAAATAGACATTTCTCCAAAGAAGATATACAGACTGCCAACAAACACATGAAAGAATGCTCAACATCATTAATTATTAGAGAAATGCAAATCAAAACTCCAATGAGATATCATCTCACACTGGTCAGAATGGCCATCATCAAAAAATCTACAAATAGTAAATGCTGGAGAGGGTGTGGAGAAAAGCGAACACTCTTGCTCTGTTGGTGGGAATGTAAACTGATACAACCACTATGGAGAACAGTATGGAGGTTCCTTAAAAATCTAAAAATAGAACTACCTATGACCCAGCCATCCCACTACTGGGCATATACCCTGAGAAAACCATAATTCAAAAAGAGTCATGTACCACAATGTTCACTGCAGCTCTATTTACAATAGCCAGGACAATGAAGCAACCTAAGTGTCTACCAACAGACGAATGGATAAAGAAGATGTGGCACATATATACAATGGAATATTACTCAGCCATAAAATGAAACAAAATTGAGTCATTTGTTGAGACGTGGATGGATCTAGAGACTGTCATACAGAGTGACGTTAAGTCAGAAAGAGAAAAACAAATATCGTATATTAACCCATATATGTGGAACCTAGAAGAATGGTACAGATGAACCGGTTTGCCGGGCAGAAGTTGAGACACAGATGTAGAGAACAGACGTATGGACACCAAGAGGGGAAAGCCACGGAGGGGTGAGGATGGTGGTGTGCTGAATTGGGCAGTTAGGATTGACATGTATACACTGATGTGTATAAAATTGATGACTAATAAGAACCTGCTGTATAAAAAAATAAATAAAATAAAATTCAAAAATTCAAACAAAAAACTAATACTAAACTTTCTTTGGGTTATTTGTATGGAAATATGTTAATGTAAATGTTTCAGACATTACATGAAATTCCTAAAAATCTTATATGTTCTGGTATAATGTTATAAGTCATAATTCTAGTTATTACTTTAAAATGTATATCTCAGAAATAACTAAATTTCCGTGTCAATTGCATTATTATGAACTTTCATCAAATCTTTAACCAGGGTCATTTTTAAGTCTTTTGTCATTTACAGACAGTTCTGGGTGTACTCTGATGCTTTTGCAAAAATGTTCCTTCCTATAAAAGGGTTTCATCATCAAGGAATTCATGGAAAAGACTCTGACAAGTACAGGTTTCTGGTAACTGACTATACTCCTGAACTGAATGAAAAAGCATTTTCAGAACTCTAATGGAAAACTGATGGATTCATAAAAATGCTAACAAAAGATCAAGATGAAAAAAAAATTAATTACATGGGACTGAGTGAACTGATGAGGATGATTATAATTTTTGTGACTTTCTGTTTGAATAAAAAAAAATGTGATGTAAATTTATATAAAAAGAACTTAATGTAAAACAATGCCACTCTTCTCACATATTTTCTCTTGTTTTGGAAAATATAGATATTTTCTGTTAAACAAAAAAGAAATACAAGGAAGGAAATAAGAGAGAGAGCAAAAATTATTAACAAAAATAGAAATGAGAGCAAATTAACAAAAATTATTATTTACTGAGCACCTACTATGTGTCAAACACAATTATAATACGGATTAGCTCAATTAATCTTCACAAGCATATAAGATATGTACTGTCACTGTCCCTCTTTTTGTAGATGGGGAAACAGAAGCACAGATGGGTAAGGCAAACATAAAATACAGAGGACTGGCAACACCAAAAATTGGTTCTTTGAAATGTCTAAAAAAAGAGCAGCCTCTGGCATGATTGAAATAAGAAAAAAAAAACAGTAAACAGAGAGAAGACAAAAATAAACAGCAGCATTAACGATGGGAAAGAGACCATACCATAGAAGCTACAGGGATTAAATAGATAGGAGAATATCAGGAATAACTTTATGACAATAAGTGTGAAAACAAATGACATTGAGACCTTTCTGTAAAAAATACAACTTACGAAATCTGACTCAAAAAGACATTTTTAAAACTGCATAACTGTATAACATTAGAAAGAACTAAAAATCTGGATTAGAAGTAGCAACCTTTCAACAAAGACACTGGCCCAGATGGTTTATAACATGCTTTCTCAGACGTTTCGGACAGAGGTCAATCTAACCTTTCAGAAACATGTCCAGTTTATGAAGCTAATAAAACCTTGACACCAAACCCAGACAAGAACAATATGAGAACAGAAAATCACAGACCAAATTCACTCAAGAACAAAATGCAAAATTCTTAAACATAATATTAGCATATGAAATCCAGCAATATATAAATAATAAACATATCATGATCAATTGGGGTTACTCCAGGAATGCAAGGTTGGTTTAATATTAGAAAATTATTAATGTAAATCATCAGATAAAAAGGTTAAAAGAGAAAAAAACATAAAATCTCAATAGATGCAAATAAAATTCAGTATCCTTTCAAGAGTAAACTCCCAGCAAACTAAGAGTAAATTAGACTTTCTTAGCAGGATAAAGAGCATCTTTGAAAAATCTAGTGCAAATATCATACATTACAGTGCAGTGGAAACAGCTTTCCCTTTGAAATCAGGAAGGAGACAAGAGTACCCTCCCTCACCACTTTTATGAAGGTTAGAAAGAAAAGAAATGAAAGGTGAAAGGAAAAAACAAAACTATTATTATTAGCAGATGATGTGTTTGTCTATGGGAAAAATCTAAAAGAATCTACAGATAAACAGAATCAATAAAGCAGTTTATATGTATATTAATTCATCATGTACACTTTAAATATCTTACTACTTTTATTTGTCAATTATGCCTCAATAAAAAATTAAAAATAAAGAAGTTTAAAAAATTTACTGGATATAAAATCAATATATAACACTGAATTACACCTTCATGCCTCAATAAAAGAAAAAAGATAACGATTAACAGCAGAAAAAAAAAAGTATAAAACACCTAGTAATAAATCTAATGAAAGTCACTGAAGCCCTTTCTGGAGAAAATTAATATGCTCAACTTGTTTATACAGTGCTTGACACGTTATATCCCTTGGCATGTGTCTCTCTCTCTCTTTCCCCTCCCCTATAGCTCAGGTATTTGTTATTTTCAACCTGGGGTGGGGGAGAAGACCAACATACTTATCAGAACAATTTCTGTTTATTGATTATCATTGACCTGTAGCTTTAAAAAACTTTGAGTTCTCTGACACCATGACCTTCACCATCTTTCTCACAATAGCCAACAGGTGGGCAAAAACATTGCCATCAGCATTTCAAGAATGAGGCTCAGAAAGGGGAAGTGATTTGCCAAAGTAGAGTAAAGTGTGTAGGCAGCATCAGAAACCAAGTCTGTCTTGTTCCAAAGTTGAGTTTTTTCCACCCCATCCTTTGCCTCTTGAACAAGGGCTCATTCATTGATTCATTCCCCATGTATTTATTAACAGTATGCTGGAAGCTGGTATTAATGTATGCAGTAATGAACAAAATGGACATGAACTTGCTTTCATAGAGTCCAGAGTCCTTTGAAGAAAACAGATCATTAAATAATTACCACAGAGCTGAATAATGCCATGCTACGGGGGCTCAGAGCAGGGGAACAGGAAGGCTTCTTGGAGGAAGAGGTATTTACTTACAAACCAAAAGAGGAGTATAGTCATCCTGGTTAAGAACAGGGGAGAGGGTATAAGGAAGAAAAGTGATGGAAAGGTATATCAGGTCAAGGGAACAACAGCATGTGCAAAAGCTTGGAGAAGAGAGAATGGCCTGTGCCTGGAACAGAAAGCTGGCTGGAACCTAAGCTGTGGCCAGTGATGGGTGACAGGTAAGGGCCAATCCAACTCAGGGCCCACCTCAGCAGGTAAAAAGTTTGGGCTTGATCCTAAGGAAAATGGGGAGCCATTGAAGAGTTTGAAGAAAGAGAGTGCCATGTTTGATTTGGGTTTTAAAATACAGAGTGAATAGAGTAAAGGAAGAGATACTGAAGTCAGGAAGCTGGGTCAGTGGAGACCCTCGTCCCCAGCCAACCTGCTTTCTGTCCATCCAGAGCCCTCACGACCCCATGAGCCCACCCCCAATATTGGTCAGGACTCTGGGCCACAACAACAGAGCCCAGTCCAGCAGCTGAGGCCTTTAGAAGGAGGATGGTTAGCCCCCAGGGCTGGGAAAGAGGCTAAGAAGCCTTGGGGGCAGTGAAAAGAATAGCCAGAATCAAGATCTCAGTGCCTCCAGGACACTCTGTCTACCATCTCTCATCTCTGTTTCTACTTCTTTCTGCAAAATGGCCTCAGTTTCTCCCACTGCACCTGGGCATGCCCCACGAGGCCAGGGAAGGTGACCCCAAGAGTCTATTTTGAGCTTTTATTCCAAAAGCAAGAGGGAGTTTCTCCCACAGACTTCAGCAGAAAATCCCAGGGGAGGGCTTGATTGGTGGTCCTGAACCAGTTACTGTGGCTTAGGGATGCAGTACTCTGATTGGCCAGCCTGGGTCACATGTCCATCCCCATGATCTTAGCTGGGAAGTGTGGGGGCCAAAGAACTGTAATTGACGGGAGAACAAAAATGGAAAGGTGGTACCATAACCTGGTGATGGGGGAGGCTAGTGAGCAGATTAAAAACAAAGCAACCACAAGTACATAACCAACAAGCAAACATGTAAATGTATAGACCTACGTGCAGGTAATTGTTGGTAGCTGAACAGTTTACTGCACTTCCCCCCCCCCCAACCTCTCCTAGAGCTAACTAGTAGAAACAGACTAAAACCACCAAAATGGGCTTCACTGGTGGCACAGTGGTTGGGAATCTGCCTGCCAATGCAGGGGACTCGGGTTCGAGCCCTGGTCCGGGAAGATCCCACATACCACAGAGCAACTGGGCCCGTGTGCCACAACTACTGAGCCTGTGCTCTAAAGCCCATGAGTCACAACTACTGAGCCCGCAAAACCACAGCTACTGAAGCCCGTGTGCCTGGAGCCCGTGCTCCACAATGGGAGAGGCCACCACAATGAGAAGTCCGCGCACCGCAACGGAGAGTAGCCCCTGCTCACCACAACTAGAGAAAGCTTGCGCACAGCAACGAAGACCCAATGCAATCAAAAATAAATTAATTAAATTTAATTAAATTTAAAAAACACCAAAATAACTAGTCAGTCTGGATCAGTCAGTCCAACCTCCAGTCAGTACAAGGAGAAAGAGAGAGAGTCAGACAGTGTTTGGGACTGGCCTCACAGGCAACCCACAGGGCTGTTCTGACAATTCTGTCCAAAGAACTGCCAGACAAAGACCTTATTAGAGTCAGCAGTGTCACCAGGAGCTGTCCAAAATCAAGGCCACCGTGACTGGACTATTAGGCAATGGCCAGATCCCCCGCCAGCTTGCCTCAAGCTGCCTACAATAAAGAGCTACCTGGAACCCACAATCCACCCGCATCTTCCCCAGCCTCCTGTGGCCTCAGACAAGACCTGGCTTAACCCTTGAGCCCAGCAATTCCACTTCTGGGTATCAATTCCAGAGAACTGCTCCCACGTGCACACAATGAGACATTCGCAAGAATGTTTATTGCAGTACTTTTCAATAGAGAGAAAAAAGTGGAAGGAACCTAAGTATCTATCAATAGGGAAATGGTTTTTTAAAAAGATGATGCATCCGTGATGTGGAACATGACACATGACCTCATTAAAAAGAATGAGGTAGCTCTCTATGATCCAACATAGAAAGATGTCTGGGATGGTACTAATGAAAAAAAAAAAAAAAAAAGCCAGATGCACAAAAATGCATATTGCATGATACCTTTTATGTTTTTTAAAAGACCCATAGCAAAAACACATGCATATGTATGTATATAAATGCACAGAAATGAGTCTATAAGAATTATATGCCACTTTGATAAGAGCGGTTACTATGGAGAAGGGATTGAAGTATAGGGGTGAGTTGTGGAGGAAGATAGCCCAAGGAAGTTTCTCTTTATCTAAGATGTTCAACTATCTGACAAAGAAAATAAATGCAGATAGTACTTGCATAGTCAAAGTTAATATTTAGGGAGAAAATCAGGGGGTTATGTGCATTGTAGCACTGCCAGTAATAGCAGGAAACCCGAAAAACAACCTAAACATTCACCTGAAAAGGACCAGCTAAGCAAATATGGGTGCCTCTGACAGAAGGATGCTGGGCAGCTGCTGAAAAAAATGGCACAGAGCAACATAGGAAAATATTCTCTGAAAATGAAGAAGCAAACTGTAAAAATGATGCTTAGAGTATAACCTCATGTCTGTAAAAGAAAGACAAGTTATTGTACACTCAGAAAAAAAAAGACATATGCCGAACCACTCACAGTGAGTGGAGGTCGAGTGGGAGGATGCTTTTAGAGTCACACAGATGTGGGTTCAATCCCTGCCCTGAAACCAGCTGAGTGGTCTTTGGGGGAAGGGTCACTCTGCTGCTCTGAGCCCCTTTGCCTCTCCTTAAAAAGAGAGAGGATCATGGGCTTCCCTGGTGGCGCAGTGGTTGAGAGTCCGCCTGCCGATGCAGGGGACGCGGGTTCGTGCCCCGGTCCGGGAAGATCCCACATGCCGCGGGGCGGCTGGGCCCGTGAGCCATGGCCGCTGGGCTTGCGCGTCCGGAGCCTGAGCTCCGCAACGGGAAAGGCCACAACAGTGAGAGGCCCGCGTAACGCAAAAAAAAGAGAGAGGATCAGAATCAACACTTCGGGGCTGATTTCAGGGTTGAGGAACAGCGAATTTAAAAGCCTGCAGGCACATTTCAGCAAGCTTGTTGTCACTGATGCCTGCAGTGTTTCATCTGGAAGTGGGTTTTGAGCTGGGGGAACAGCACATTCAAAATACACACTTGGATTTTTACAGTGAGCTTGCATCACTTCCATGTTTTAAAAAAACTAATAAAAACTAAAAGAGAAAATAACCCAACCCAACAGCTGCCTGTGACGTGTCCATTCAGCTGGACGCTCCACCCCAGTGCTGTCCGGACATGAAGCTCCTGAGGCCCAGCGTGCAGGCCATCACTGGCTACAGGCTAGGAATGCACATGCTCAGCCACCACCAGCTCTCACCTCAAGAAAATTGCTTCCAGTCCCAAGACTGTGATTATGGAGAAATGCAGGTAAAATGAGCCAGGCCCTCAGAGCATGACGATCCCTCCCAGCCACGGGCTCGGGACCAGGGGGACGGGCAAGAGGTGGGTGACAAGTGTTTTGTCACCTGCCTGCGTCCTGTGATTTAATACGGTTTGGACATTTCTCCAACGGAGTGGCAGCCAGGGCTCCAGCCATGTGAAATCAGGCAAATAAAAGCTGGAGCAAAGGGCACCGAGACTTTGGCTCCCTGTCATTCTGCTGCCAGCTCTGCCAGAGCCCAGCTGGCATGTTAAATCGCTGAATCAATAAGGAAATGGATCAGGGCCGAAGGGAAAAGAGATGCTGAGAATTCCATAAAATTGCTCCTCCTTTAAGAGTCACTTGGTTCTGCTGTTGTCCCTTCAGATGTCAGGGAGACCCATCCAGTGACACAGAAGAGACCCCCGGCCACTGGCAGTGGATTCTGCACACCTACTGTGTGCCAGGCCAGTGCCGGCCCCAGGGACACAGCAGCAACAGGACAGGCGAGGCCCCACCCACGGACACCATCACAATAAATAACAGCAACTGCTAAATAATAACGGTACTATTACCGTTCCTTGGTCGCCTACTACCTGCCCAGCTCTGTGCTAAGCCCTCCACAGACATTTTTTTTCATTCAACCATCGCAAGCACCCTCTGAAGTAGAATTTTACAGAAAAGGAAGCTGAGATTCAGAGCAGTTGAGACGTCGCCCCTTCTGACACACTTTGTAAAAGGAGCTTCTGGGATTGAACCCAGATCTCCTCTATCCCCAGAGCCCACGCCCGACCACTGCAGAGGTGGCGTCTCTCATTCTCTAGAACTGCTCTGGGGGCCAAGGGACCTGAGTCCCAGTCCCAGTTGGGTGCTGTGTGGCACCAACTGGGTGAGCCGTGAAACCTTGTATGACTGGCCAAGTCACCCCTGCCCTGGGAACGCACTGGAGTGAATGTGGGCGAGGGGAGATGGTCTGACGTTTGCTCCTTCATCCACTACGCGCTTCACACCACGCGGAGCGTGGGCATGAGCTGGGAACAACCCGGACAGGCCCTGCTCTCAGGGGGATACGTTCTGGAGGATGCAGGGACCTTGGGAAATGAGGCCATTATCCCAGGCAGCCAAGGCAAGCCCAAGGGGCCTTTGCTGCCACCCAGCCCCTCCCTGCTCCGTAAGGTGATCAGCCACAGAGACCTTTGTCAGCCCTTCCCAGGGTTGGAGGGTGGAAGGATTCTCAGGGAGGCCAGGGACCAAGCTCCCTCCATCCCTGCAGTGACTTTATGTCTGGCACTGGGCCCTCCACCCTCCCTCTGTCCCTACAAAGTGGCAACCTCACAACCCTTCACTTTTAGAAAGTTCTAGGTCTCCAAAACAAACCAAATATCACGTTGACAGATAGTTTGCCAAGTCAGGGCCGTTGCTGCTGCGATTTTCTGTCGTTTTTTTTTCTCTTGCCCACCACCTGCCTCCACATCACATCAACATGACCTAAATCCATGCCACCTCTCCCCTCCATCCACCTCCACGTGGCTGCCCTGTTAATCCCCCTGGAGCCCCCCATAGATGACCGGGCAGTTGCCCAAGGCTGCGCTATGCCCTGGACAGCAGCCTGGGGTCCAAGCCTCTTACCGCAGCATCCTCGGTGAACAAACACCACCCAACTCACCCAGAGCTTCTGACCTTCCCTCCTTCACCTCACTTCTTCCTCCCAGAGAACCCAGAGGCTCTGTCACAATGAGCAAGTCCCTGCCCCAATCTGGGCCTCGGGTTCCCCACCTGCGGAGTAAGATCCAGACAGGAGAACCATTGAAGACAACATTCTTCATTCTCATGTACAGAGCCATCTCCCTGACTCATGGTGGGATCCTCATGGGGCAGGACGGTGTGTCCTTCATCTCCAGGCCCCAGCGCAGGGCCTGCACACAGTAGGGCAGAGGGTGTGCAGTTCTGAGAAGGACCTGGAGTCCCAAGAGCAGGGCCTCAGGTCCCAGCTTTGCTCTTCACCAGCCACAGCCCTGGGGCGCTTTGCACCGAGGGTCTCCTGTCCTCCTCTGTAAGACCCGAGAGCACCCTCACCTCCTCCAAGGCTGTGGCTGGAGATCAAATGAGAAAACATGTGTAAAGCTCTCAGCACAGCCCCAGCACATGCCAAGTGTGTGATGGAGATTCATTGTTATTATTAAGGATGATGATACTTAAAACAACTGCTTGAAACATAAAACCAGGGGTTGTCATTTCCTTCTCTTTTGAGACTTCTGCTCCCTGTTAACATTCATTCATTCATTCATTCCACTTACATGAATTGGGGCCCAGCAGGACTCCCAGGGGACTACAGGGGTGAAGGGGACAGGTGGGGCTGCCCTGCTGGGACAGATATTCCCATGCGGAAGAGCAGCCATCATCAAGTAAAGAAATAAACTGAACAACTGAGGACAGTAAAAGATCTTTCTGAAAATGATCTTTCTTCTTAGTCTGAGAACAGAAACAAAACAAAACAGCACTCGCTCCAAATGGCTCACCCTCCCGTCTTCCCTTTCCCTGCCAAACAAGCTCCCATTTATTTCCCAACCCCCGGCTCACGCTCACCGGTGAGTTGGCAGTTGCGACCCTTCCCAGATGCCCGTCCAGCTCACAGCAACCCCCCTTCTCCTGCAGAAAACATCCTCCCTCCCCATTGGGCCTCTGGGCTCCACAGAGTCTGCAGTGTGTAACCACACCTCTGGCCGGAGCTGCTTGGACCAGGAGGGGATGCTTGACACAAGCCGGAGCAGATGAGGTCTAGGCCTGGGAGCCTTGGGAGCTGGTGTCCTGGGTCTACGGGGTGGCCTGGGAAAAATGAATCCTGGGCTGCAGGGGGTGGTGGGGACAGAGCTGGGATAGAGCAAGGACAGGGAGGCTGGATAGTTTCCCCTCCTCTGGGTGTGTGTGGCCCCCACTCTCACCCATGTCTCCCATCCATGTGGTGGTGCCTAGTTGCTCATTTAAATGCACTCCAGAGTACTTTACGTCCTCCCCACCTGAGAACCCAGCAAATGCCTCAGAATTCTCCTCATAATTTCTTTACTGCCTGGGCAGTAAGAGGTCTGCTCGGTCACTGGAGGAGAATCTTTGGTTGGCCATCAATGTGGACCTAACTCCCCAGGGTGAGAGAGGATGTCCCAGCCTGGAGCCCCTGGGGCCCGCCCCACACACACACTGTCAGGAGGTGGGAGAGGAGGGGAGAGCTTCGGCAGCGGCCCCAGGAGCGGCTCAGCCAATGGCTTGACAGGTGGGGAAAGCGAGAGCCACAGAGGAGGGGCTCAGCTCTCTGCCCACACTGGAACCTCACTGGTTACAGCTGGGTGGGGGGAGGAATGAGAGAGAGAGGAGGAGGTGGGACTTCTCGGAGGACGTGAAGCAGACACAGAGGAAAGAGAGAGGATATAACCGTCTTCTAGAAGCAGAGAGAAAGCACGACCCTTTAGTTTAAGGGTTGGTTTCTCCAAGATTTCCAGCAGCTCATCAACTTGAGAGGTTTTTTTTTTTTTTTTTTTTTTTTAACGGTTCGCGGGCCTCTCACCATTGTGGCCTCTCCCGTTGC
>RJWK010036392.1:0-21746 GCA_004363435.1 Platanista minor | reverse complement strand
TTTGTTGTTTGTAGATTTTCTGGTGATGCCCATTCTAACTGGTGTGAGGTGATACCTCATTGTAGTTTTGATTTGCATTTCTCTAATAATTAGTGATGCTGACCAGCTTTTCATGTGCTTCTTGGCCATCTGTATTTCTTCTTTGGAGAAATGTCTATTTAAGTCTTCTGCACATTTTTGGATTGGATTGTTTGTTTTTTTAATATCGAGCTGCATGAGCTGTTTATATATTTTGGAGATTAATCCATTGTCCATTGATTCATTTGCAAATACTTTCTCTCATTCTGAGGGTTGTCTTTTCATATTGTTTGTAGTCTCCTTTGCTGTGCAAAGACTTCTAAGTTTCATTAGGTCCCATTTGTCTATCTTTGTTTTTATTTCCATTACTCTAGGAAGTGGATCAAAAAAGATCTTGCTGTGATTTATGTCAGAGGGTGTTCTTCCTATGTTTTCCTCTAAGAGTTTTAGAGTGTCTGGTCTTACATTTAGGTCTCTAATCCATTTTGAGTTTTGTGTATGGTGTTAGGGAGTGTTCTGATTTCATTCTTTTACATGTAGCTGTCCAGTTCTTCCAGCATCACTTATTGAAGAGACTGTCTTTTCTCCATTGTATATCCTTGCCTCCTTTGCATAGATTAGTTGACCATAGGTGCATGGGTTTATCCCTGGGCTTTCTGTCCTGTTCCATTGATCTATATTTCAGTTTTTGTGCAAGTACCATATTGTCTTGATTACTGTAGCTTTCTGGTATAGTCTGAAGTCGGGAGCCAGATTCCTCCAGCTTTCTTTATTTCCCTCAAGACTGCTTTGGCTATTCGGGGTCTTTTGTGTCTCTATACAAATTTTAAGATTTTTTGTTCTAGTTCTGTAAAAAATGCCATTGGTAATTGACAGGGATTGCATTGAATCTGTAGATTGAGTTGGGTAGTAGAGCCATTTTCACAATGTTGATTCTTCCAATCCAAGCACATGCTATATCTCTCCATCTGTTTGTATCAGTTTTAATTTCTTTCATCAGTGTCTTATAGTTTTCTGCATACAGGTCTTTTGTTTCCCTAGGTAGGTTTATTCCTAGGTATTTTATTCTTTTTGTTGCAATGGTAAATGGGAGTGTTTCCTTAATTTCTCTTGCAGATTTTTCATCATTAGTGTATAGGAATGCAAGAGATTTCTGTGCATTAATTTTGTATCCTGCAACTTTACCAAATTCATTGATTAGCACTAGTAGTTTTCTGGTGGCATCGTTAAGATTCTTTATGTGTAGTATCATGTCATCTGCAAACAGTAACAGTTTTTCTTTTCCAATTTGTATTCCTTTTATTCCTTTTTCTTCTCTGATTGCTGTGGCTAGGACTTCCAAAACTATGTTGAATAATAGTGGTGAGAATGGACATCCTTGTTTTTTTCCTGATCTTTGAGGAAATGCTTTCAATTTTTCACCATTGAGAATGATGTTTGCTGTGGGCTTGTAGTATATGGCCTTTATTATGTTGAGGTATGTTCCCCGTATGCCCACTTTCTGGAGAGTTGTTATCATTAAATGGGTCTTGAATATTGTCACAAGCTTTTTCTGCATCTATTGAGATGACCATGTGGTTTTTCTCCTTCAATTTGTTAATATGGTGTATCACATTGATTGATTTGCATATTGAAGAATCTTTGCGTTGCTGGGATAAATCCCACTTGATCATAGTGTATGATCCTTTTAATGTGTTGTTGGATTCTGTTTGCTAGTATTTTGTTCAGGATTTGTGCATCGATATTCATCAGTGATATTGGTCTGTAATTTTCTTTTTTTGTAGTATCTTTGCCTGGTTTTGGTATCAGGGTGATGGTGGCCTCGTAGAATGAGTTTGGGAGTGTTCCTTCCTCTGCAATTTTTTGGAAGAGTTTGAGAAGGATGGGTGTTAGCTCTTCTCTAAATGTTTGATAGAATTCACCTGTGAAGCCATCTGGTCCTGGACTTTTGTTTGTTGGAAGATTTTTAATCACAGTTTCAATTTCATTACTTGTGATTGGTCTGTTCATATTTTCTATTTCTTCCTGGTTCAGTCTTGGAAGCTTATACCTTTCTAAGAATTTGCCCATTTCTTCCAGGTTGTCCATTTTATTGGCATAGAGTTGCTTGTGGTAGTCTCTTAGGATGCTTTGTAATTCTGTGGTGTCTGTTGTAATTTCTCCTTTTGCATTTCTAAATTTAATGATTTGAGTCCTCTCCCTCTTTTTCTTGATGAGTCTGGTTAATGGTTTATCAATTTTGTTTATCTTCTCAAATAACCAGCTTTCAGTTTTATTGGTCTATTGTTTATTGATTTATTGATCTATTATTGATCTATTGTTTTCTTTGTTTCTATTTCATTTATTTCTGCTCTGATCTTTATTTCTTTCCTTCTACTAACTTTGGATTTTGTTTGTTCTTCTTTCCCTAGTCCTTTTAGGTGTAAAGTTATATTGTTTATTTGAAATGTTTGCTGTTTCTTAAGGTAGGATTGTATTGCTATAAACTTCCCTCTTAGAACTGCTTTTGCTGCATCCCGTAGGTTTTGGATCGTCATGATTTCATTGTCACTTGCCTCTAGGTATTTTTTTGATTTCCTCTTTGATTTCTTCAGTGATCTCTTGGTTATTTAGTAATGTATTCTTTAGCCTCCATGTGTTTGTGTTTTTACGTTTTTTTCCCCCTGTAACTGATTTCTAATCTCATAGTGTTGTGGTCAGAAAAGATGCTTGATACGATTTCAATTTTCTTAAATTTACTGTGGCTTGATTTGTGACCCGAGATGTGATCAATCCTGGATAAAGTTCCATGCACACTTGAGAAGAAAGTGTAATCTGCTGGTTTTGGATGGAATGTCCTATAAATTTCAATGAAATCTATCTGGTCTGTTGTGTCATTCAAAGCTTGTGTCTCCTTATTAGTTTTCTGTTTGGATGATCTGTCCATTGGTGTAAGTGAGGTGTTAAAGTCCCTCGCTGTTATTGTGTTACTGTCAATTTCCTCTTTTATAGCTCCTAGCAGTTGTCTTATGTATTGAGGTGATCCTTTGTTGGGTGCACATATATTTTTAATTGTTACATCTTCTTCTTGGATTGATCCCTTGATCATTGTGTAGTGTCCTTACTTGTCTCCTGTAACATTCTTTATTTTAAAGTCAATTTTATCTGATATGAGTATTGCAACTCCAGCTTTCTTTTGATTTCCATTTGCATGGAATATCTTTTTCCATTCCCTCACTTTCAGACTGTAGGTCTGAAGTGGGTCTCTTGTAGGCAGCATATATATGGGACTTGTTTTTGTATCCACTCAGCGAGCCTGTGTCCTTTGGTTGGAGTATTTAATCCATTCATGTTTAAGGTAATTATTGATATGGTATGTTCCCATTACCATTTTCTTAATTGTTTTGAGTTTGTTTTTGTAGGTCCTTTTCTTCTCTTGTGTTTCCCACTTAGAGAAGTTCCTTTAGCATTTGTTGTAGAGCTGGTTTGGTGGTGCTGAATTCTCTTAGCCTTTGCTTGTCTGTAAAGCTTTTGATTTCTCCATCGAATCTGAATGAGATCTTTGCCGGGTAGAGTAATCTTGGTTGTAGGTTCCTCCCTTTCATCACTTTAAATATGTCATGCCACTCCCTTCTGGCTTGTAGAGTTTCTGCTGAGAAATCAGCTGTTAACCTTATGGGAGTTGCCTTGTATGTTATTTGTCATTTTTCCCTTGCTGCTTTCAATAATTTTTCTTTATCTTGAATTTTTGCCAATTTGATTACTGTGTGTCTCAGTGTGTTTCTCCTTGGGTTTATCCAGTATGAGACTCTCTGCACTTCCTGGACTTGGGTGGCTATTTCCTTTCCCATGTTAGGGAAGTTTTCGACTATAATCTCTTCAAATATGTTCTTGGGTCCTTTTTCTCTCTCTTCTCCTTCTGGGACCCCTGTAATGCGAATGTTGTTGCCTTTGATGTTGTCCCAGATGTTTCTTAGGCTGTCGTCATTTCTTTTCATTCTTTTTTCTTTATTCTGTTCCACGGCAGTGAATTCCACCATTCTGTCTTCCAGGTCACTTATCCGTTCTTCTGCCTCAGTTATTCTGCTCTTGATTCCTTCTAGTTTAGTTTTCATTTCAGTTACTGTATTGTTCATCTCTGTTTGTTTGTTCTTTAATTCTTCTAGGTCTTTGTTGAACATTTCTTGCATCTTCTCGATCTTTGCCTCCATTCTTTTTCCGAGGTCTTGGATCATCTTCACTACGATTATTCTGGATTCTTTTTTGGAAGGTTGCCTATCTCCACTTCATGTAGTTGTTTTTCTGGGGTTTTATCTTGTTCCTTCATCCAGTACATAGCCCTCTGCTTTTTACTCTTGTCTGTCTTTCTGTGAATGTGGTTTTTGTTCCACAGGCTTCAGGACTGTAGTTCTTCCTGTTTCTGCTCTATATAAGGATATATTTATAAACATATATACATATATTAAGATTTATGTATCTTATTGGTTCTGTTTCTCTGGAGAACCCTGACTGGTACACCTGGTCTAATGCCTTCATTTGACAAGTGAGGAGAGACTAAGGGCCACTGGGGGGAACTGACATGCCCAAGGTCACACTTTGTGTTGGCAGCTGGATCTCAGTAATCCAGTCCCACAGTCCTGGGCACTGTTGTCCCCCAAATGAAACGTTTTCTGCGACCTGTAGTAGTGATAAAGCTGAGCCCCAGAGGGCCTGCACTGCCTTCTGTCATTCCTTTCAAGTGCACCCTTTCATCCTGTGCAGAAGCAATGAGGAGCATGTTAAAGTGGATCAGTTTTCATGTCTTAGAACTTCAGCCCCAGAGGAAAAGAGGGTGGTACAAGGCGAGGGACATTTTCCCTGAGATTTTGAATAATTTTTGTCATTAACTTTGGGGAGCATTGTCAGACTGTTCAGTCCCCTGGGGGACAATAATGATGTCTGTGATGCATGAAATGCTGTTCCAGGTAGAAAACTCCAGGCAAAGAGGGCATGCAGCATTGGGAGCTGACCCAGTCTTTCAAAGAGCCCAAGAGGATTTGCTGTGCTTAAAATCCTGCCTTTTCATTGTCCCTTGCCAGGGAAATTTCCCCTTGTTGTCGCTTCTGCTGTCCTTGCCCTGGACAGCACATCACTTCCCAGGAAACTCCATGGCTTCTCTCCCACCCCACCTAAGGGCAAAGCGCCGGGGGCCTGTCCTTTGCTTGATGAGGAAGGAGCACTGGACTGGGAGTCAAGGAGCCTGGTGTTCCACCTCAACTCTCTCCCAACTTAGCTGGAGTCACTTACCCTCTCTGGGCCTCCCCAACTTTCCCCTTTTCTCATGGAGCTCTTAGAGCCCATGGTTTATACTGTATAGTAGTTGTCACATGGTTTGATCAGTCATCTCTCTAAGAGATGCAGGCTGCATGGCGGTAGAGAGCTCCCACTCTGGTCAGAGAGATTCAGTTTGAGTCCCACATGGCACTTATCAGCCATGTGATCTCTGACTTGTCACTAAGCCTCAATCTCCTTATCTATAAAGTGGGGATATCACAAGTATTACCCCAGAAGGCATTTGTGAGAATTAAGTAAGCTAATGTTCTGGTGGCTCCTGAGTTTTCCTCATCATAATCAGTATCTGGTGTCTCTCTCTCTCTCTCTCCTAGTAAATTGTGGGCCCTATAGCAGGGGCTTGCTAATCATATTTTACCTTTGATGTCTAGCCTGGCCCATAAGGGATCTTCAAAAAGTGCTGAATGATTAAATAAATGAAAATACCCACTCATGGATCATTAAATGAATGACAATATGCATTAATGAACAAATGAAAGCTGAATAGGAATATTCTTAGGAATAATTTTGACCTCCAATGTTCAAACATGTGTTTAGCAGTGCCACTCTTTACTGAAACAAGATGGACTACAGGAGTCCAACACATAGAAGAAGAAAGCAAGGCTCCAACTCGGGTGGAGGTGGGGTTGCCTAGACCCTCCCAGCTCAACCCATCTTTCGACCTCTCATTTTCTTGTATTCAGCAAGCATACCATCTCTCGATTTCCCTGAGGGTCCCACGAAGATGAAGTTTATAAAATACAGTTTTAACCCAACATTTCCCATCACCCACCCAGTGACCATCCAGTCATCCTTAAGACATATTCCAAAAACAGTAGAACCCCACTTCACAAAAGTATTCTCTGTCCTGTTATATATGGTGGCAAAAATTTGCAAACTAAAAGCATACAGCAGTAGGGATATTTACACAACAAAGTAAATTAGGAAATCCCACCCTGTGGGATTAAACTCGGGATGATAACAAAAATAACTCTGAAAGTACTCTGCAAAGCAGGAAAAGACTGAGCAAGAAACGATTGGAGCTTTGCCAAAATACTCTCCATCTGAGGAAGATATGCAGAGAAACATGGGGGAAATAAGACAAAGTGTTAGGGGCTTCCCTGGTGGTGCAGTGGTTGAGAGTCCGCCTGCCGATGCAGGGGACACAGGTTCGTGCCCCGGTCCGGGAGGATCCCACATGCCGCGGAGCGGCTGGGCCCGTGAGCCATGGCCTCCGAGCCTGCGCGTCCAGAGCCTGTGCTCCGCAGCGGGAGAGGCCACAACAGTGAGAGGCCCGCATACCACAAAAAATAAATAAATAAATAAAGAGACAAAGTGTTAGGCTGGACTAGAGGGATTCTGACCAAATGTTTCCCCTTCTTTCTCATTTCCTTTATTGCTACCATAAAGCTGCTTGTGCAATATATAGAAATCAGGAATTTTTAAAAAAGACAATTTTTTAAGTGTTAACTGGGAAGTGCTTATTTTTTTTAGTTCCATATTAAATCTGTTTCATAAAAGAGTCTAGAATACTTCACGTTGGAGAAGGTATTAAACTGCATAGTGCGTGTGTGTTGTGTGTGTATGGTGTGTGTATATGTTCATATGCGTGTATGCATGTGTGCATGAGGATATGTGCATATGTGTGTGGATTCATGTGCATGTGTGTATGTATGCATGTATGTGCGCGCATGTGTATATGTGTGTATCTGTGAGTGGGTGCCTGACCAGCACCTCTGAGACGCAAGCCCAGGTGATCCCCTACTCTGCCTCAGCAAAGTGGCCACAGGCCTCTCTCTACCTCCCTTGGCAGTCTCATCCCGTTAGCCAAGGTGATGCTTCACCAGGCTGGTGCTCCCAGCGCAGAGTGTTATTAAATACACAGATCGTCCCTGGCCTATTCTCAGTCCTGACAGATTCCAGAGGAGGAAAATGAATTCTGTGTCTGCTCAGGAACAGCAAGTTCATTGCAAGTAACGTCACCACAGAGAGAAGCAAATGCTATAAAGCCTTACAAAATAACCAGCAGTCCTGAGGGCTTCCCTGCTGGCGCAGTGGTTGAGAGTCCGCCTGCCGATGCAGGGGACGCGGGTTCGTGCCCCGGTCCGGGAGGATCCCGCATGCCGCGGAGCGGCTGGGCCCGTGAGCCACGGCTGCCAGGCCTGCGTGTCCGGAGCCTGTGCTCCGTAATGGGAGAGACCACAACGGTCAGAGGCCCGTGTACCTCAGAAACAAACAAACAAACAAAATAACCAGCAATCCTGAACAGAGCATTTTTGTTTTTTGGGGTTTTTTTTTTTTAAGAAAAATTTTAAAAAGAAAGTCTGTGCTCAGCATGGCATAGCACAAAGATCATGACCCTTGGAATAAGGGAGACCTTGGTTTCAATTTCATCGCTGCCACTTCTAGCTGCTGAACTTTGAACAAAATATTTAATCTACTTGAATCTTTCATTCATAACTTTCGTCACTATAATGGTGTTATGGAATGAATGTTTGTGTACCCTTCCCCCCACCCACCCCCAACTCACATGATGAAACCTTAACCCTAAATATAGTGATATTTGGAGGTAGGGCCTTTGGGAGAGAATTTGATTTAGATGAGGTCATGAGAGTGGGGCCTCCATGATGGGATTAGTGCCTTTATAAGAAGAGGAAGAAACACCAGAGCGTCTTCCTGTCATGTGAGGACACAACAAGAAGGTGACTGTCTGCAAGCCTGGAAAAGAGTTCTCACCAGGAACTGAATCAGCTGGCTCCTTGATCTCAGACTGTGCAGGCTCCAGAACTGTGAGAAATAAATGTCTGGTGTTTAAACCATTCAGTCTGTAGTATTTCATTATAGCAGCTGGAGCTGACTGAGACAATTGGGGATGAATGTATTTAATTCTAAGTTTGATGGGAGGATGAAATGAGATAATGTACACAAGCATTGATGTCTGCCTGTAGGCACATAGCAGATGCTCAGTAAATATCAGCCCCAAATTCCTTCACATCTTTTTTCTTTTAATTATTTATTAATTTTTAAATTTTTGGCTGCGTTGGGTCTTCACTGCTGTGCATGGGCTCTCTCTTGTTGCGGCGAGCGGAGGCTACTCTACATGGCAGTGCACAGGCTTCTCATTTCAGTGGCTTCTCTTGTTGCAGAGCACGGGCTCTAGGTGCACGGGTTTAGTTGCTCCGCAGCAAGTGGGATCTTCCTGGACCAGAGCTCGAACCCCTGTCCCCTGCATTGGCAGGCAGATTCTTAACCACTGCACCACCAGGGAAGCCCTCCTTTACATCTTGATGAATTGCCGAATGCTCCTCCCTTCTGCTAATTTCTTTGTGCCATCTTCCCTCCCAATATTTAATACAAATAATGATAAAGAGGTAGAATCAGGAAATATGTGACTTGACCGGGCCCTTCTCTCCCTTCCCCATTCTAGTTGCCTCACCTGTGGAGTCCAGAGACAGCTGAATTCCAATGGAGCCCCGGGCTTTGTGGCAACTACAAGCGTTATGCCTTGTGTGATCGAGCAAGGACGTAGAGACCACCTTATGGGAATTCCAGGGTAAGAACTGGACATTTTAAGATGCCCAGTGGAAAGAGCTTGGCCCTTTGAGACCTGAGGACTCTGGGAGGATGAAGCAAAGGCCAACATTCACCTACAATGGGCTTGGTCCCGTTGGCAATCAAGTGCTGAAGAATTAACAGAACAATGGACTAACACCGCTTGCCCTTGATGCTGGGACAGCGTATGAAGGCTTGAGGTCAGGGAGGCTCCTCTATCCAGGTGCCTTACTTAGCTTATTGGTCTACTGCCAGCTCTACCTTCTCACCTGCAAAACTTCTGCTGCTGAGGACACATTAATAATCAAACTAAACAGAAGTTCAAAAGAGTGACAAAAACTAACCTCTCTAGGGGACCCAGAGCCAGAGAGAGGGAGGTAAGTCATGATACATGGAGCAGATGCCTAGTGGAATGGAGGGTTGGCGGAGACAGATGACAACTTGAATTTTAAAACAAAAAGTAACAGAATGAGATGTAGGTGATAATGTGACTAAGACTCTCTGGGACTGAAAAATGTCATCTTGAGGTTGAAAAACAAACAGGAGATGTTGATCAAGATTGAGACCCAAGTTAGAGGCTCAGAGGAGTAAGTGTTCGAAATATGTGTATTCTCAGAACAAAGTTAGAAAGACTTGGAAATCATGAGAGAAAAGAGAAAAGACTAGGAGGAGAGATGCAGAGAACTTACCACATGAACAGTAAGAACTTCAAAAAATGACAAAGGGGTAGATGGAGAAAAGATAGTCAATGAACACATAACAGAAGACAACTTTTATGAGTCCAAAAAACTCTCCTGAGTCTGTGGATTGAAAGGGTTTGCCAAGTTCCAGTTCGGATTAATAAGAAAAGACACAGTCTTAAGCATATCCTGCTAAAGTCCTCCAACTCTAAAGGTAAAGAGAACACTTTCAAGCTTTGTGGCGGAAATACAAATTACCTACAAGGGAAAAAGACTCCAGCTGACATCGGACTTCCCCTCTGCATCAACTAGAAGATTGAATACAGTGGAGTACCATCTACAGACAGTTGAGATCAAAGGATGGAGACACAAATACTAGGTTCCACCAAAGACATCCTTCACCAGAAGTGTATACCCACATGATCCATCTGAAAATGATGCTCATTAAATAATAAACGGACTCAAAAAGAGACCTTGGGGTGGAGGAGATGAAGAGAAAGGAAGCAACGGTGAGCAGGGAAGTGTAATAGAATATATTATATATACAATTGTGTGTAGTTAAGTATAAATAAATAAGTTTAAACTCTCTGAGGTAGGTAATATGTTTGTTGAATAAAGACTCCTGAAATAGGAAGGACAAGCTATGCCTGTATGTGTGTATGTTACGTATGTTACTCAGCTGAGAGTGTATAAAACCAACTCAGCAAAACTTAGGAGATGGGAATGGTGGGGTGAGAGGCAAGAGTGAAAGCACCCTCACAGTCTTATGTGAAGTGGAAAGGAAAATAGAAAGGAAACTGAAAACATTTCCAGCACACAACTCACTGTGTGAGGAGGAAGCATGGGTGACATAGAGCATCTTGGTGGGGACACTGTGCATCTTTGGTGAGAAGGAGACTAGTTAACATTTTAGTTCCAAATATTTGTAGCAAATATATACCTGGTGAAGAGAGCAGGCAAAGGGTAAGTAGGCACTGATGGAAGGGAAAAGAATAAGAGAGACTCCAAATTAACAATGGGAGAAATGAATAATAGCTTTTTATTCATGTGACTTAAAATAAGAAAATGGAAAAATGAAACAGGGTGAAACAAATAATAAGCATAAAATAAACTGTAAGGAATAGAATAAAGTCTATCAGCTACTACACTAAGTTTGAATGGTTGGATTTTCACCCTCAAAGATGAAGGCTTTCATACTGGGTTAAAAAAAATAAAATCTAACCAGTAATAAATATTTAAAATAAAATAGATGGCAAAGAGGAAAGGGTTACAAGATACAAGTACAAGAATCAGTAAGCTTTGTCTCTTCCAATAATCAGCATCTAGAGATGGAAATAAGAAGAAATATTTCATTTGCAATAGTGATAAAAAAAACCTCTAGAATATTTTGAAATAAATATAATAAGAAAGGACAGGATCTATATGGAGAACATTAGAAAATCTCATTGAGGGATATGTAATAAAATCAAGATCTGATCAAATGAAAGAATATTGTGAGTTAGAAAAGGGTGCTTTATCATAAAAATGTCAGTTTGTCTAAAATAAATATGTGAATGAAATAAAATTTCAATTAGAATGTCAAAGTCTTTTTCCCTCCCTGGGGTACATTATTGAATAATATAATATATAAATTTTTGTGGAAAAATAAATGCCTAATAGTTGTCCCCACACATACAGTACGTGAGTGTAGGCATGAAAAGAAGACCCACTAGATATATCAAAGGTATAGGTGAAGAATGAATGACTCACCTTACCTGACGTCAGAATATCTACAAAGCCACTGTAACCAAATCAATCTGATATTGGGTTAGGATTACATCAGTAGATCAGGGGAACAGAATCTTGCATGAGCATGCAAAACATAGGTCCCACTTAGTATGAAACCTTAATATGTAATAAAAACGGTGTCTCAGTATGGTGGAAAGAATGATTTTTTGAACAAATGATGTTGACACAACTGGTTTTCCATTCAGAAGGGAACAAAATTGAATTGCTATTTTTCGATCATACAAAACATTTTAACTTATCTTTTGAAACACAGTTACAGACTGTGTTTCAAAAGATAAGTTAAAATTTTGCAGGATAAACTCTAAGTATCATCTAGGGGTGGGAGAAACTTTCCGAACAAAGACCAGAAATCTGGATGCTATAAAAGAAAAGGTAGACGTATTTGGGTACATAAAAATTTTAAACATATATGGTAAGAAAGCTCTCGTGAACAAAGTAAGCATACAAATGGTAGATTTGAAAAAAATGTGTAGCACAGGTGACAGTCAATACGTATACAATATATACACAGTGCTTTAAAATTTGATAAGAACAAACAACACAGTTGAAAAAAAGAGCCACCTATATGAAGAAATGATGTCTACAACAGCAACTCCAAATGGCCAAAAATTGTATGGAAGTTCACTGGCAGTCAAGAACATGCAGATTAAGTTACAATGATATAGCACTTTATCCCCCAGAGCCTGGTAGAGTGATAATTGTTGCCAGAGGGCATTCAGGAAGAAAGGCTCTCTCATACATTGTGGGTGGAAGTGTGAGTTGTTACAACCTTTCAGGAAAGCAATCTGCCAACATCTGTTAAAATTAAAAATTCATATGAACCTTAACCTTGCAACCCCATTCCGAGGCATATATTTCATAATGATGAAGACACTAGCATGGCAGCTCATGTGGACAAAGATGTCTGTGGCAGCTTGATTCACGAGGGGGGATGGGCAAAACCAACTGGAATTAAGCAGACGCCTTGTCTTCTCTCTGTAATTAATCAGCTTCAAGGTCCTAATGCTCATAAAATCTGGAACACTCTCCACTTGCATTAGCCTTGGTCCATGCTCCCTCTCTGGGGCATTTGCCCTTTAACAGGGTACCAGAGACCAGTGGAAATGGAGCTGTCTTTGGGGCCAGAGGGTGGCCAGTGATCCTCTCGGGAGAAGCTGCAGGGAGATGGGTGTTAGCCTGCGGGATCTCTGAGTCAGCAGGGCCTTGCATGCCAGGCTGAGGGTTGGACTCTGCTGCAGGCAGCAGGATCCTTACGGCCCTGTGATGAGAACTGTGTTCACAGATGGAGGGACTGGGCTCAGTGAGACCATCTACCCTGGCGTTCTGTTTTCTGCTTTCTGAGGTCGTCTTAACTAGTCATCATGAATGGACTTCAGAAGGTCACATTCACAGCTTCCAAGTAGACATAGCTTTTGAGGGAGGGGACTACCATCCAACCCACTGCAACCCCCAGCCCCTCTTGGGGCCTCAACTTCCACCAAATGTGCCATGTGGGCTGGAGCAGGTGCTGATGCTGACAGATGGTGCAGAGCTGGGGTCAGGGCCTGGCTTTGCCTCCTGCGGGAAGAGAGCAGAGTGCATCCTGCAAACAATGTTTCTCATAGAGTGAGGGGTCCCTTGGGTGTGAGCAGCACAGAGCTCCCCAAAGTTTCTTTTTCAACCCATCTCATTTTCCCCTTAGGCTTTTATTCCCACCAGACCTAACAGAGAAAATAAAATGTGAAAAATGAGCTGCTTCCATCCTTTCCTAAGTACCAAGAAGATTTTTAAGTGTTTGGTAAATATTCCAAACACGGGTAAAAGTCCAGAACGAATGTGATGCAGTATCCACGCCTAGCAAAGAGATTCGGAGATAGCTCTTTCAGAGGAGGATGGAACGATGGCAGGCCTCGCATGGCTCCTTATCTTCCAGTTCAGAGGGAACGATCTGGCATCCACAGCAGTTCTCTGCCCCTGCCCCAGGGTGATCCTCAGAAGCCCTAGGTAGTTGAGTTTTCAGGGTGATCCCTCGTTTTTACATTTTTATTTCATCCCATTTCAAGTTTTCTTCTTCCTTTATCCTCTATTCCCAATCCACGTGTTTCACTCTACTTTCTGGTTTAGAAATCGAGCCAACTCCTACGTAAATGTGTACGGTACACGTTCATTTCCATCCTCCAGTGATGGAAGCCTGGGCTACTTTCAGTCCTTTGCCACTGTAAGCAATAGCGCAATGAACATCTTTGAACTTGCCTCCTTGAGTCTCTGTGGACAGTTCCTCTGGGATTTGAACATGAAGGTGGACTTGCTGGGACACTGAATAGAAACTCATGAGGATGAACATCTCCAGGCTTCTGCTCCACAGAAGGGCTATTCCACAACCCACTCACATCAGCACCTCATGAGGGCATCACTTTGCTCACACCCAGGCCTGCACTTATATCACCCAATGTTCTTGTTTTGCCAGTCTGAGGAGTGGAAGTGGTACTTCATTTAGTTTTGCACTTCTTTGAGTACTGGACACTAGTTGCCTGGTCCAGAGCTGGTTACTTAAGCTCTTGTGCCTCAGTTTCCTCATCTTAGGAGGTGGTGAATATTCACTGAGTTAACTCATGTAAAGTGCTTATACTATGCCTGGCATATAGTAAACGCTCAGTAAGCACAGTCAGTGGATGTTTTTCAGCTTCATTATGTCTAGTGACAGGGAGCTCATTACCGAGGTACAATTTACCCAAGGTCAGAGAGCAGTGGGTGGCAGAGCCAGGTTCAAATATGAGGGTCCAGCCTTTGAAGGAAACTGCCCCGCCTTTAGTACTCGTTGAAGAGACAGAAGTTGGTGGGTTGGTTTATAACACGTGACTCCCCTCACTACATGTCTGCCACAGATGAGCACAATCCCCCAGGAATTTCAGCCCAGGGTCAATTGATGATGGGACTGGATTGGAAAGGCAGTGTGGATTGGGGGCCTGGTGGTAATGGAGACACTCAAGAGACAGAGAGAAAGAGACAGAGAGACAGATTGACAAAGAGAGAGACAGGCAGGGAGAGAAAAGAGGACACAGAGAGACAGAGAGAGGGACAGATAGGTAGAGATAGAGACGGAGAGACAGATTGATAGAGAGATACAGGGAGAAGAGAGGAGAGAGGCAGAGAGAGACAAAAAGACAGACAGACACAGAGATAGAGACAGAGGGACAGATAAGGAGAGACAGACAGGTAGAGAAAGACAGGAGACAAAGAGAGAGAGAGAAAGGGACATAGTGAGAACAAAAAAAAAAGGAAAGAAGGTTCCTAGCTGCTCCATTGAGGCTTGGTTCCCAAGAGTCCTCCTCTATCCCTACACTAAAATTCCCCTCTCTCTAATTCTGCTGACTTGAGTGAGTTTCAGTCTTTGCAAATAAATGCACCCTGATTGAAACCAAAGGGTGGCAGGGACACAGGATCCTTATTTTTCATTCTATCCTCTGGCAGTCACCAAAAAAAAAAAAAAAAGTACTTGCTGATTAACATCTTGAGTAGCTGTTCTATCAGTACTGGATTGTTCCAGTGACAAACCAGAGGCAGTCCACATGCCCAACAGCAGAGGCTGCAAAGTCAAGCTATTATAAGACATTAAAAATGATAAATATGATGATTATCACATTTATAAGATAAATCACAGTGCTTTCATTCACCTCCCTGTGAATGAAAGAGGTAAGTGAAAAAACTTAGGAAGCAGGAAGAGATATTGATTACAAAGACATAAAGGCATTAAAACAATGTTGACAGTTGATAATGATCAACAGAGGCTCTGGAGAAATAAGACTGGTTGTTTTGTTAAGATAATGGAGTTTTATTTATTTATTTTTTTTGGTAACTCTGCTGCACAAAGAAGAGTATAAAATAATATTCTTTGCGCAAGTACTAAAATATACCTTTGAAAAATTTCCTGGGCTTCCCTGCTGGCGCAGTGGTTGAGAGTCCGCCTGCCGATGCAGCGGACGCGGGTTCGTGCCCCGGTCCGGGAAGATCCCACGTGCCGCGGAGCGGCTGGGCCCGTGAGCCATGGCCGCTGAGCCTGCACGTCCGGAGCCTGTGCTCCACAAGGCGAGAGGCCACAACAGTGAGAGGCCCGCGTACCACAAAAAAAAATTAAAAAAATAAAAAAAGAACCTCGAGTATGGAATACACAGCGTGTCCCAATAATGCCCTCCATGTGCTCTGGGACCCAAGGGGGGACCAAAGGTAGAAATCAGCCAGGCACTTGGAACCAGGAAGACCAATGGTGACCACTAGCTCCACTGTTGAATCTGTGTGAGGGGGCTGTTATTATCTGCCCTTGATCCATCCCAGCCTGGTGGTTGATGGACTCACTGCACTCAGCTGATTTATCTCCCCTTTCTCATTCATTCCTTTCCTTAAGCAGCAACAGAACTTGCCCAGGCGATGCTGACACTTTTGTTTTTGAGCAGTTACCATGCTTCCTGCAGGGTGCTGGGGACTGGGCTACAAAGGTGACTACACTGGGTCACTCAGGGGTGTCAGCTATGAGTGATGGACAACCCAACCCAGACTGGT
The DNA here is from genome assembly GCA_004363435.1 of Platanista minor. NCBI lineage: Eukaryota > Metazoa > Chordata > Mammalia > Artiodactyla > Platanistidae > Platanista > Platanista minor. The sequence goes on along the minus strand of RJWK010036392.1, from coordinate 5,883 downwards.
TCACATAGTAAGGAAGTGCATTGCTGGCAGAATTAGAAACCCATGTGTGGAGGATCAAGAGGTTTCACGGTGTCATGGAGGATGTGGTTTCTCCCATCTCTGTCTTCTGGCATCCATGAAGCTGCAAACACACTGAGGCTGGTTTTCCTCATGGTCAAGGAGCCATTGGGCCAACGCTTTTCCTCATTCATGACCAATCTGAGTTGAGGAGAGACGGAGAGGTAGGGATGGAGACAGAGATGAAGAAGGAAGGGGAGAGGGAGAAGGAAGGGGGGGGGAGAGAGAGAGAGAGAGAGATTCCCTGCCAACTCTACAGGTAAAGATCCTGTCTTCCTTCTTATTGGACAAGCTCTTGTGCTTGCCTCTGAACCAACAACCTTCTCCAGGACAATGCCATGCCACGCACTGATGAGGTTAGCCCTGGGTTTACGAGCAATCGTCACTAAGGAGGATGAAGTTACCACAACAGCTTGGACTGATATATGCCCATCCCTGGACATGGAATCACTTTCTCAGATTTCCTTCTGTTGTAAAATGGGGGGATAGGGGATGGTGGAGCTATTTGGTACTCAGCCAGTACACAGACCATCTGTCCTCAGGATTAGCAACTTAATGGAGGCAGTAAGTAAATTCATCTAATATAGGAACTTGTGGTGGGGGGGACACATGAGGCTCACCTCTGGGGTGAGGAGTGATGTGTGACTCAGGCTGGGGTCCTGAAAGATGCCTGAGAGTCCCCAGCTGACTAGGGAGTTGACGGGGGCCAGGGAAGAGTAGAAAGACATTCCCAGGAGCGAAAAGCAGGGGTAAAGGCACAGAGGCTTGAATGGCCACTCTGCATATGCCTGAGTCATTCATTGAGTACAGAGCAAGGATATGGCTTAAGATGGGTAGAAGGCAAGTCTAAAGTGGCAGGATGACTCAGACCTTGGTGCCTTGCTATTCTGGTTAAGCAGCCTGGGCTTGATTTGGTGAGCCAAGCAGAGCCATGTGGACTCCAATACTAACCAGATACAATCAGACCAGTGTTTTTACAAAACCACACTTCCTTGTGGGAGCCTGAAGACCCTTATTTGACCATCCAGGTGGGAGTCTTCTCAGGTGGAGGAAGGCTCATCTCTCCTGATTTTGTCATCCTTCGGCTGGTCAACTCTGGCACGTGTCAACCAAATAGCTTATCGGCAGGAGAGGCCCAGGCACAAGGGCTGTGACTCACATGGGTGCTTCTGCAAACCTGATGTAAATCTTTCTGCTGTGAGGCTTTACTTAGTAGCATGTTCCTCCACTGCAGGCAAGTGACAGCCAGTGACTAATGTGTGGATGCAATGGTGTTGCCCAGAGCATACACTGGAGGGAAGATTAATAGAATCAATACTTGTCTTGCGTATGGGTTTGGGGGGAGTTGATTTTAAACCAACAGTGAATCATGATGTTTACTTTCTCCTCTTGATCAGACTAAGTAAAGAACAGTCTTAATTCTGACCTGTGAGCCCTACCTGCTCAGAGGGGTCCTCTTTTGCTTTGTGGGCCATGGAATAATTGTAGTGACTCAGTGATGCACAGTGTTCTGCTTATTTTCTGTTTAGTATCTTTGTCTCTCTAAGTCTCTGTCCTTCCAGCTCTCCCTCTGTCTCTCTCTCTGCAGCATGTCATGTGGATACCCTACAAATATCTGTGTCAGGCATTATTAAAGATGCAGAGGATATGAATATATAAGTTATAGGTTTTTTTTCTGAGAATTTACATAGTTGGGAAGAAGCCACAATAACACACAGAAGGTTTGTCATGTGAAATAGTAATGCCAACTCTAAGCACAGGCACCTTCTCAACCATGGCTGGGCCATAGCCCCAGGGAGGCATTCCTTGGCCTGGCCTATGGTGATGCTCCTGGGAGGATTTTGGATCGACAGAGAAGTTAAAACTGTGTCCATTGAGCACCTCCTCTGTGACTGGCCTGTGCTGGATTCTGGAGATACAGATGAGTTAGGGGCAGCCCCTGCCTTCAGGGAACCCAGAATCCAGGCAGAAGAACAGCCGAATACTGCTTGCCCTTGACAGCTGGATTTAGCTTGATGCTGGAAAATCCCCTCTGCTTCTTGGGCCACAGAGTCCTCATGTGTAAGGGACTAGACTTCATGACCTTTCAGGTCATCACAGATCCCGTCTTTTGTTTTCCAGAACCAGAGCTGTCGCTCTCCATGGTGCCGACTCATAAAGAAGACAAATCAGAACGGGGGTTTCTGGGAATTTGAGAGTCCCATGTGTCTCAGAGGCTCTCTATTACTCCCCATACCAATCAACCGACCTATTCCAAGCTCAGCAGTTGCTTGGAGGAGGGAGCTGTGGAAGCTGAATGGCGAGTGCCAAGCTGTGGCTCCCTTTGCCTATTAGAAGATGACAGCAGCACCAGGACTTTGTTTTCCTCTTCTTGCAGGAAAACTGGGGTCCAGCATCCGAGAGACCTGAGGGATGGGTCAGGGCTCTTGGCTCAGGAAGATCCATGATGACTCAGTCAGATTCCCTGTGCCCCAGATTCCTTTCCTACACTCAGGGACAATGTGGCAATATCACGTTTAGAACCCAGATTTCCTGATGGAACTGAGCTAACTCATTGCCTCACCCACTGTCACATGTCTGCCTCTTAACCACACATGGATATCCTACAGTGAAATGACCCAGCTCAAAAATTCCATGTGGGCTGCTTTTTCTCGTGTTAGTGTACAAATCGGGGTAATATAAGAGATGGGAGCCTTGGGTTGGCAAGTCACATACGTGATGTCTTCTGGAATTTCTCAGCTTGCCTTCAACTCCCACAGAATTTGTACTTTAGGAATTTCAGTTTTGCTCCCATATTATGCAAGTATTACCTGAGGGAGCATGGAGATGTTACATGTAATTATGGTGAATCAGTTAGCAAACAATTGGGGATAGAGAACCTACAAGTCACGGTTTCTAAAACCCCTTCTTTAATCACTTTTCACATCCCCAGAACCTGGAGCAAATATTAAGATAAATAATCACTTCCAGCCTGTCAGTCATAAGGACAATGTTCTCAATTAATTATGCAGAGTGGATGCTCAGTCCAGGAGCAAACTGGAGTTTTGTTCAAGGTCACACTCTAAATTCTGGATCCCCTCTTTGTGAAGAGAGATTCAAATCAGTTCTGATGCTTCCTCCGGGATTATGTGTTCTGGGCTTGGCTGTCATCAACAATGAATTCCACACAATCTAGCTACTTCATCAGAGCGTCTTCTGTATGACCTTGCATGGAATTCCATGCTTGGAGGAAGAGGGAGAGACTTTCCAGTAATTTTTCGGAGGTCAGACTGTGGCACTTTGGTTATACAAGGGCGCCTTGGAAAATCAGATGAGTCTGGGAAATCCACTAATATTTGGAGGCAGAGGGAGATGGTGCCAGGTGGTAGAAGTGCCCTATCAGGGTCTGAGGCTGGCCTCGGAAAGCAGATGACTTCTTGGTGGGGGAGTTTCAGAGAGCCGAGAGCTTAAGGGGAGATCCCCAGGCTGGTGCGATGTGCTGGGTACTCACCAGTACTCACGTGAGGTCTGGCACATGGTGGAAGCTATTAAATATTAGTTTGGGTGGCTGGATGAATAAATGAATCAAAGTTTATGCCTCAGTCCTTGCCACAGAGTGGGTGTAAGAATCAAACTCTCACTCCTGCTTCATGCTTCAGTTTACATTGAAAGCGCTCCATGAGGAGCTTTCAGTGACTCCCTGTGCAGCACTCGGGGCCCTCCATGAACTTCCATAGCCCCCTTCACCTCCATCCCAGCTCAGACCACACTGCAGAAAGACTACCTGTTTACCTGCCTGTCTCCCTGGGGCTGTGAGCTCCTGTGGGCAGGGGCTCTCTTATTCACCTCTGCATCCCTGCTGTCCACCTAAAGCTCAGCACGTAAGAGGTGTCCAGTAAGTTTGTTGAGCAAATAAAGGAAACTGGAAATCAGAAACAAGCAAATACAAAAAGGTCACTGTGTATAGAGCAGTGGTAGATGCATGTGTGTGCAAGCAGGAGACAGTCCCAGTGGAGCCGGAAGACCCTGGAAACATAGGCCAAATGGGGTCTGTGAGTTGTGGTGGGGAGCAGGGTAGAGGACCTGCTGCCGAGGAGGCAGTTAATCTTGGTATGTTCAGTGGTGCTGTGTTGAGGGCAGAGCTGAAGGAAGCTGTGGATGTGCAGGGACCCCTGCACGTTTGGGGTAGGATGGCTCATAGGACTCTCTGTACTGAATGCAGGGAATCAAGTTTTGGATTTCTTCCTTGACCATCCAAGTCATCATGGCCCCAGGCCATGGTTACTGGATTGGCTAGCAGAAGCCAAAAGCCTCAGCTCTAAGGGAATGAGCACACAGTGTCACATGATCTTCAGTGCTTATTTCCTTGAACTCCTGGACTCTGGACCTTGCTGGCTATGAGCCCTAGTCTGGCCATTTTGATCCTAGCTGGCCTGTCTTGGCTCATCCTCCATGGCATCTGCATCCTCCTGTCCTTCTTTGTACCACTTATTTGCCCAAGACTCAACCTCCAGCTGTGTAATCTGAGAGGCATTATGACCTCTGAGGGGAGTGAGCCCTAACTTGGTTTTGAATCCTAGCCTTGCCACCTCCTGCTGTGTGGTCTTGGGCCTCAGTTTCCTCATTTTTAATTTCACCCTTAATAGAAAAATTTATATTAAGTAATACATTTTAAAGCCCAGTAAAGGCTTGAAGTTAAAGAAGACAGATTGAACATATTTGTCTAGCTTTGCTGTCTTCTGAAATCCCATCAAAATTACAGTAAAGGGATTTTTAAGAAGGTTTTAGGCCATCAAGGCTGAAGGGAGACGAAGAGGAGGCAGCAGCCAATCGGGGATCTGGAACTGGAAGCTGGGAAACAAAGGGACGAAATGTAAGTGATTTAGCAAATCAGAGGCACTAAATCCTAAGTGCAATGGACCTGAGAAACAATGGATGAACATTGCAGAAGTGGGGGGGATTGGGGACTAGAAACAGGAGGAATGGTTGAAAGTTCAAGAAGCAATTAGACTTCCAGCTTCTTTCTGCCACTTTATGTCACTGGACTTTCTGCTTTCCCACTCCAGCAGATGAGAGCCTTATTCTCTGGAGATGGTAAACAGAGGGGCTCTGGACTTGTGATGTCGAGGGCGCCATGCTGGAAAATAGGGGGATTTGCTGGAGAACATTACTTGCTGGAGGTCAGCCAAGTACCAAGGGCAGGAGTGGAAGAGTCAGTCTTGGGTACAGGCAACAAGGGCGTACCTTCTGGGTACAGAGCGTCACAAAAATTATGAAATTGATTATAAGTAAGTTTGCTGCTTCACACACATTAGGATGACTAGTATTTAAAAAAAAACAGAAAATAACATTGGGGAGGATGTAGAGAAATTGGAACCCTTGTGCATTGTTGGTGGGAATGTAAAATGGTATGGTGATTTCTCAAACAATGAAACAGGATTACCTTATGATCCAGCAATTTCACTTCTTGGTGTATATCCCAAAGAAGTAAAAGCAGGGACTCAAAGAGATATTTGTACAACCACATTTACAGCAGCATTATTCACAATAGGCAGAAAATGGAAGCAACCCACGTGTCCATGGATGGATGAATGGATAAACAAAATGTAGTACATCTATAGAATGGAATATTATTCAGCCTTAAAAAGGAAGGGAGGGCTTCCCTGGTGGCGCAGTGGTTGAGAGTCCGCCTGCCGATGCAGGGGATGCGGGTTCGTGCCCCGGTCCGGGAAGATCCCACATGCCGCTGAGAGGCTGGGCCCGTGAGCCATGGCCGCTGAGCCTGTGTGTCCGGAGCCTGTGCTCCGCAACAGGAGAGGCCACAGCAGTGAGAGGCCCGCGTACCGC
>RJWK010036391.1:0-21747 GCA_004363435.1 Platanista minor | reverse complement strand
AATTTCAGAGCTGTGAGGTTTTTTTTTTGCGGTACATGGGCCTCTCACTGTTGCGGCCTCTCCGGTAGCGGAGCACAGGCTCCGGACGTGCAGGCTCAGCGGCCATGGCTCACGGGCCCAGCCGCTCCACGGGATGTGGGATCTTCCCGGACCGGGGCACGAACCCGTGTCCCCTGCATCGGCAGGTGGACTCTCAACCACTGCGCCACCAAGGAAGCCCAGGTTTTTTTTTTTTTAAGTCACTATCCGAATTTAAATTAAAAAATACTTGTTCAGAGCGTAAATTCCTCCATGGGAAGCTGGCCGAGACTGGGTGTGTGGGGAGGGGTCACTGCCTGAACAGCAGGCAGAGGGGACCCGATGCGCCGGTTCCCCACTGCCTGCGCTCTGTGGTCTGGGAGGGTGGTGGCTCTGATTCAGGGCTGCTCACGGGCCTCCCGCCATAGACCGGAGGGGAGCGGTCCCTCCTGGTGACTCAGACCATGGGTAAGGTCGTGAGGTTAGAGAACGCGGCTGGAGGGAGACGGGAGATGGGGCGGCCGTGCACGCAGGAGCTGGTGCTGCCTGGGCTGGGAGACCTGGGGCCTGGCCTCCCCGCCCCCTCTTCCCCAGGGTCCCGGACCAGCCAGCTCACAGATTCCTCTCCACTCGGCCAAGCAAGGCTTGCGGGAGAGCTGGCCCAGCACAGAACCACATGCTCCTCGGATGGTTTTCCAATATTTGAAGGTCTGTCCTGGAGAAGAGGGAGCAGACAGGTCGCAAACGAGGGCCTGTGAGTAAAAGTTGGGAGGCCTGGGCTTGCGTGTCTGAAGCAGCATGTGTTCTGTCAGTTGACAGCTGTGTGTCTTCAGGTAGGTTGCTTAACCTCGCCAGTCTTGGTTCTCTCATAGTTAAATGAGCACAGCGATACCGCCCTCAAAGTTTCTTTATGAGGGTTAGTGGAGGTGATGCACGTGACGTGTTTAGCACAGGGTCTGGCACGTAGTAAAATTTTTTCAGTAAAAATTAATCTCTGATGTTATTAAACATTTTTTTTTCAAGTGGTGAGAGCCATTTATTAACAGAGAGCCCCCTTAGTTGAAAATATTTAAACAGAGCCTGTCCTGCACACCATAGAAACAATTTCTAGCCTGTTGGAACTAGGTTACCTCTTTGATCCTGGTCATTTTATTATCCATGATTCTGGATTGAGTGAATGATTTTAGAGGGAGAAAGAAAATTGAGAGTGGTAGGAAACAGGAAAATAAAAGAGATGTATATGTATTTTAATAGAAAACACAAAATACTGGGAGCAAATATGTAAGCTTTTATCTCTTCTTGAGTAGGAACTAACTTCAGATACTTCTGTGGTGTTTTCGTTTGTCTTGCTTTGTTTTTTAGGCAAAAGGTTTGCAGGAATCCTAGGTTTCCTCCCAGGAGCACATGGTGTCAGGGGCCAGAACTTAGAAAGCAAATCGGGGGGAGGGTGAGTCACATATGAGTTGTCACTTGTAATCGTGCTTCCTTGTATGTTTCCAGTATCCTTGATGGGTTTTTATGAGGTTTATTCACCCAGTAATTGGCTGAATACAGTCTCTGAAACAGGTTTCCAAGTCATTATTGCACATTAATGAGACTGCTGTTCTACAATTAGATCAGCCATGTCAGGTGACTCTTGGAGGAAATGGCAAAGTGAACAAAAAAGAAAAAAAAAGAAGACACCTAAGATGCAATCTCTCCACGGTGTCTGAGAGATGCACCGTGGTGGTGGGATGTGCTTTCATTTGTTGGGAAATGGTACACATAAAATTTAAATTAAATACCTTGCAAGAGAGAGAGAGAGACTAAAGAAAAGGAAGGAGAAATGATTTTATAAAAGAAATTCTGTGTGGGCTTTGCTATTTGAAGTTGAAGTTATTATGACAGAGTTCTGCTCCGTGTTCTCAGACTCGAATGTGTTTTGACGTCTGTAGTTAAAATGCTTAAACTGTGTGCCTGGCAGTCACTAACCACAGACAGCATTTGCAAGTGCAGATAACTTTCTGTTTTCTGAGTTGCTACGGTGTGGCGAAAGCCTGGCTCTGGGCACTTTATACCTCTGTTCAGTTTGCCATTCTTGCTGTCTTTCCTCCTGTATTTTTTTCCCTCCCCTCTCCTCCCCTCCCATGCCTTTGAAAATAGAACTTCCAAGAAATGCTAAAATTGATGGTTACAATTCTCCATCTTTATGGTCCTTCAGAGTTTCAGCTAAATGCTGAAATGACAACCGACAACCAAGGAGGTTGATGGGGCAGTGATAATAGCAGACGTCAGTGGAGCCCTGACTGTGTGCCAGCCTCTCACTAAATACCCTAGAGGCTTTCTTTCATTTAACCTTGACAACAGGGCTCTGGGTGGATGCTGTTATTAACCCCATCTTATAGAGCCTCAGAAAGGTGATCAGGCTCGGATGGCTGGCAGCGCCGCTTGCCCAGATCTTTCCGACAATAATCAACTACTGTGTTCTGCTACCTGAACAGTAAATTGCATGATTTTGAAGTGGCTAGAAATTCCTTTCAAATAAATGATTCTGCCTATCTTAGAATGAAGACCTGGAACCAAATGAAACAAAAGCAAACAAAACTCTGTTGTGTAGTTATTCGTTACTCCTGCAAAGGGGCTCATCCCCCGTGTGTATTATCTCTGTGATCGAGTGCATTTAATTAAAAGCATGAGATTAGATTCCTAATCTGAACAGGCAGTGAAAACACTTTATTACACATTTAAGTTGACTATGGCATGTGTGTATTTTTGTGCACAGAATAAGAAAAGGTTGTTCCGGATAGCTTAGAGAATTTTATTTCTTCTTCTTTTAAATTCTAGTGCCTTCACCATTGATTTCTTTCTTTTTTTTTTTTTAAATACATTTAAAATTTATTTTAATTTTGGCTGTGTTGGGTCTTCGTTGCTGCACGCGGGCCTTCTCTAGTTGCAACGAGCAGGGCCTACTCTGTTGCAGTGCATGGACTTCTCATTGCGGTGGCTTCCCTTGTTGCAGAGCACGGGCTCTAGGCATGCGGGCTTCAGTACTTGTGGCACACGGGCTCGGTAGTTGTGGCGCATTGGCTTAGTTGCTCCGTGGCACGTGGGATCTTCCTGGACCAGGGATCGAACCTGTGTCCCCTGCATTGGCAGGCAGATTCTTAACCACTGCGCTACCAGGGAATTCCCGCCATTGCTTTCTGACTGCCTAGATTTGGTAGTTGTGACCGGGGTGGCGACTGCTGTCATGATGATCTGATTGTTTTTCCCTTGAGGACAGTAGTGAGTCACGTCTCCAAATACGACACACTTCTTTCCCATTGGGCTGACTCAGGCTGCTGTCTTTGCAGGTAGAATACGGAGCAGGAACATCTGAAACCATCACCAGGTGACTATGGGCTGTAATCATGCCTGGGAGGAATTTACCATTTATGGAGCCCCTGTGAAATTTAGAAGATTATACCTATAGGCCAGGAAGCAGAAAAGTCTCCACAGTGGAAAATAACTTTAAAAACGGAATTGCCTTCTTTACCTCGTCACTGAAAATTAAAACTTGACTCTTTGGGGGAAATCCTTGTAAATACGTACGTGAACAGTTTCTAGTTTTAAATAATCATTCTTTTGTTCATTTGTTTGTCAAATATTTCTTGAATTACTTCTAAGGCTATAGAAAAGCAAATAAGCATTGTCCTTGCCTCTGAGACCAGCGCAGTGCACAGAGATGTAAACATAAATGATTAGGGTGCCATGTGGTCCATATTAGTAACAGAGGCGCGGTGGGCAGAGTGGGGAGAGGAGGGACTGGGGAGGAGTGTGCCAAGCCCTCGTCCTGGTTGCACTCAGGGTGGAATACTGGTGATAGGCACACGTGAAGCATGCACCCTAGAAGAAGTTCAGTTCCTGTTTGCAAGGGCTTGTGTACTTTGTCTTTGCTTGGATGCCCAGTTGGCATACCTAATGCTGCTTTTCCTATCTAAGAATAAATCTGTTTGCAGTCTATCCATCGTTGGTAGAAGTCTCTACAGCCTCTACACACACTTCTATCACTCAGTGTTACTGATCTAAGTTGGTGAACTTCCAAGATGGCACAGACCAAGACTGTACCAGCACTGTGCTATATACAAGCAGGCCTGCCACTCCTACACTTAGCATCTTGTCTGCGTAAGGCACTGTGCTAGACAAGGAGGAAGATACAAAAAATGGTGAGACGTGACTTCTCCCTGTAAAACTTGGAGTGGGGCAGGGAAGATAAGGCTGTGTAATTAGAGCATGAGCTTACATGCCGTTTATGAGATGAGGCTTTGGGATATGCGAAGAGGGAGCTCTGTCCGTCAGTTAGACCACTGGAGATCTATCTGATGGCGCCACTGAATGATCTTGGCACCTCTGTCGAAAATCATGTTTGGGTTTATTTCTGGACTCAATTCTATTCTGTTGTTCTACGTTCCTGTCCTCATGTCCACGCTGTTTTGATTCCTGTAGCTCTGTGGTAAGTTTTGAAATTGGGAAGTGTTAGTCCAACTTTGTTCTTCCTGTATTCATTCTTTACTCTTGGCCATAATAACATGCTTAAGTCTCCCTAATTAAAAAATAATTTTTTTCCTTAAAATTTTTCTTCATTGAAATACTTCATGCTGATACTTCATATGCCCATCTCTGTCTCTGTCTGTCTTCCAGTCCTTTACCATATAGATCAGTCCAGTGTCCCCCACCCAGCTGAAGAAGTAGGACATGATACAGTTGAAGTCCCCTGTGTCCCTTCCTGTTGGTACCTTCCCTTCCCCCCACTCCTATGAACAATCACTGTTCTGAATTTTGTGTTGTTACCTTGATTTTCCTTATAGTTTTTCTATGCATATTGTAAAACAAGCTAACTTTCACCAGCTTTTATGCTTTAACAAATGGAATCACGCTACCCATCCTCTCATGACGTTAGTTTTCCATGCAGTGCTATGAAGTTCATCTCTGTTGTCATGTGCAGAGTTTTAGTTCGTTCATTTTTCACTGCTTAAATTCTACTGGGTGAATATGCTGCAGTTTATTCATCCATTCTTTAATGGACACTTCACCGCTTCCCCTTTTTTTTTGCTGCTAACAAATGCTACTCGTGCACACTTTTGTGTGTCTTGTACGTACAGGAGTGAGAGTGTCTCTGAGGTGTATTTTATCTGGCTGTGGGGTTGCTAAGTCAGCACTTCGGAGCAACTTCAGCTTTGTTGGTGTCACCAGGCTGTTTCCCAAAGCAGCTGGGTCATTTCGCTCTGCCTTGAGCCTTTGTATGGACGTTCTTGCTGCTCCACATCCTCTCCGTGGACGCTTGACTTTGGTCACTTTCTTTGGTGAGTTTAGAGTAGTCTGTCGCTGAGGTTTTATTTACATTTAGCTGATTGCTGTTGAGGTTGATCACATTTTTTCTAAATTTATTTGACACATGCAGCTTTTCTTTTGCTCATTTTGGGGTAGGGCTCATTTTTCTCTTTGTCTTTTTTTTTTTTTTTTTTTTTTTGGCGGTACGTGGGCCTCTCACTGTCGTGGCCTCTCCTGTTGCAGAGCACAGGCTCCGGACGTGCAGGCTCAGCGGCCATGGCTCACGGGCCCAGCCGCTCCGCGGCACGCGGGATCCTCCCGGACCCGGGCACGAACCCATGTCCCCTGCATCGGCAGGCGGACTCCCAACCACTGCGCCACCAGGGAAGCCCCTTTCTTTTTTTTAAATTAGTTAATTCATTAACTTATTTACTTTTGGCTGAGCTGGATCTCCGTTGCTACACACGGGCTTCCTCTAGTTGCGGTGAGCGGGGGCTACTCTTCGTCGTGGTGCGCGGGCTTCTCACTGTGGTGGCTCCTCTGGCTGTGGAGCACAGGCTCTAGGCGCGTGGGCTTCAGTAGTTGTGGCACTCGGTCTTCAGTAGTGGTGGCTCGTGGGCTCTAGGGCACAGGCTCAGTAGTTGTGGCTCACGGGCTTAGTTGCTCCGCGGCAAGTGGGATCTTCCCGGACCAGGTCTCGAACCCGTGTCCCCTGCCTTGGCAGGCGGATTCATAGCCACTGCGCCACCAGGGAAGCCCATCTCTTTGTCTTTTTTTAATTGATTGGTAGGAATTCATCATCTATTTTGAACACTAATCTTTTGTCATTTTTATATATTAAAATCGTATTCTCTAGGTTTGTGGCTTTTCTTCTTTAAGTTGCTCTTTCATGAATGGAATATCTATATTTCTTACTTGAGTAGTTTTATGTTTCTTTATGTGACATCATTCTCCCAAAAAGTCACTTTGTCAGGGAATGCGAGTGGGTGTAAGTTGACAAGTTCTGTAAAGATAACCCTTCTGCTTGTCATGCTTGACTCTAGTGGTTCAAGTCTCTGATGTGATTGCTGTATCATTCATATTTTCAGCATGGGGATTCTGCATATTTAATAAGTTTCAAGCATCTCTCTCTCTCCTAATGTTCTATTGAGTCTGGTCCCACCCTCTGTGGCAGTTCCTGGGGCTGGGAAGGCAGACTCTGGGATGCTCTTGTTTGACTAGGAAAGGCAATGTGGAGCTTGCTTGGGGACTCCAGTTATACTGTTTGCACAGAATTGGATTTGTCTCCTGGTATATTTTGTAGTTCTTTCTGATCCTGCTTAGAAGCCGTGTCATCCCCTCCAGTATTTCTGCTACTGTAATAAGAGCAAAGATTTTGGTAACTTGCTTCAAGCTGTGGTACGTGTACATATTTCTGGTGTTCTGATAGCTGTAGTATGTGTTACGTACTGTCTGTGGCGTCATTTCTATATGTGGGAGACTTCTGGAAAGCAGAGATTCTGTCCCGTGTCTTATTTTCTTTGTCTAAGGTCTTGGATATTTAGCTGATATAAAGCAGTTGTCCTTCCCCCATCAATGTGGACTTAATTTTCCATTTTCAGCTGTTTTCCTCTTTCCTATCATCTCCTCATTCCTGAAGCAGTAACCCTAATAATAATAATACAATCCAAATATTAGCTATTAGCTTGAAGCTGTTGAACTAGTTTGTGAGTTTCCAGATAAAAGGTTCAGATTAGAAAGAAATGGAACTTTGGCAAGTTTGGATTGTTGCAAATGGTCACGTCTTTCATCAGACTCTCTTACTATTCCCATGCCACCCCCCGCCCTGTATCCATGCACTTTGCCCCCTGACTTTGAAGCACTTTCCACTGTGGGAAGAGGACACTTCTCTCTCTGCCCTGTCGATTTTTGGCTCGGCCACCTGACTGCTTTGGCTAAAGGGATATTAGCAGATAAAGGAAAAAAGGCTCGAAAGTCCTTGGCAGTTGCTTTTGCCCTCTTTTGCTTCTGCCTTTGTTATGAGATGAACATGCACAGCCTGCTGCTTCTAGAACAGTAAGAAGCAGGTGGAGTGGACCTGAACCAACCCTGGAGCCCTAAGGCCAGCCCAGTGTGGACCAGCTGAAGCCCTGGCCCACAAACGTGTGGCTGCTGAGATTTGTGGTGGTTTGTCCATCCACAGTAGCTGGCTGGTAAGATGTACATTGTGGCCGTCTTGCATGTTCTTTCTCAGCTTACCTGGGGCTCACAGTGTGCTTGAGCATCTCTCCTCCAATACCATTACACAGAATTCACTTATTTCTCTCATGCTTTTCCTCACCATCTCCCTTTCTAGCTTAGAAGGATGATTGAAAAAGAGCTTGACTTTTTCTACTTTCCTCCCTCCCTAGAGAAGCCATTGAAATAGATTCCAGTATTTTGATATGTGTGGTGATTGTTTCCTAAATCAGACAGGGGTTGGGGGTGGGATTTATCTGGAAAGTCCTCCTTGTGGAAGTTTCTGGACATGCTTCTGACATATGGAAGATCATGTGTGTGCGTGTGTGCGTGTGCAAACATGTTCTCACTATAACCTGTGTAAAGGTTTAGTTCCAGGTGTCTGTCTTTAATCAGTCTCAGGTAGAAAACTCTGGAATCACTAGAATGTAAGCTTCATGAGAGCCGGGACTTTTTTGGTTTTGATCACTATTGTATTCCCAGTTCCTAGAACAATGCCTAGCACACAGTCAGCACTCAATGTATATATTATAAACTGAATGATGAGCACACGAGTGGGTGGACCCCCATTTCCTCACCCAATGTGTACTATTCTTTCTCCAGGCTCATCTAAACAGTAAATGTGGAGGGAAATACCCTAGTTTCCCAGGCTGACCCTGGGCCTGGCTGTCCTTAGCTGCTCAGTGCAGCTCCTAAGGGAACAGGGAGAAGATCCAGGAGGCCCTCGGAGTGAAGATCTGCCTACAGCCAGGCCCTGCCCAGCACTGCGCTGGAGATCTTGGGCAAGTCCTGAGGGTCTCAGTTTCTTCATCTGTAAAATAAGGGTCTTAGATGATATAACATCCAGATTTCCTTTTAGCTCTCGGAGCCCATGATTTGGCCTCTTAAACAAGCCAGAGATGTGTAGTATTAATACAGCCCTCGGGGGATTTTGGTTTGTTTTATAGCACCACGTGGAAAATTGCATAGCAGCTAGACTTTGGTATCTATGGTTGGTTAATCAGGTTTCTTCCGCACACCCCTTAAAGAAACTCTCTGAGACTATTAAAAAGATGAAAAAGGATGTTCATATAATTGAATTTTATTTAAACTATTTATGAAACTCTTGCTTCATGGGATCACTGCAGCTTTGAGGGCAAGTAGTGATGTGCTACTCAGTGGTTCAGTTTTATTTTCTCCCTTGGGAAGAGGCAATTTAGAAGTTTAGGAATTATTTGTGGTACCGTGGGGATAAACACAATCTGCTAAGTTATTTTTTTCAAGATTCATTTCTGCATTTTAGGCTGGAAGCAATGTCTTCATGAAATGGCCCGTGTTGTTATGTCCGTGGTAGACAAAAGTTAGGCCAGATTTTCAGATTGTGTTTCTTAATGGACATAATTCAGGAACTGGCCAAGGGTAGCATTTCTCCAAGTGTATGACATAGAACACTGGGTATTATTGGGTTTTTCAAAGGAAAAAGATTTGATATTCAACTAAGTGTGGAAAATAGTGAGTTGGAAAGGTCCTGTATGTCTCTCTCTATCTCTGAGTTGGGGCAAGTGAGCAGATTTCCCAGAGTCACAGGACACGGAATTGCTCTGTGAAAAGGTCCCTTGTGTGGAGCACATCCCGAGAAGGACACCTGGGGAAAGGCTCGTCTCTTGGCTGCTGGGATTGATGGTAAACTACACTAACAGAAGTGTAGTTTGGGGCAGTAATGATGAAGCCTAGTGAGATATTCTTAAATTTTACCTTGAGGAGTGCCTTCAATGTAAAGGGAAGCAGCTGGTATCAGTATACATAATTTAGAACATTTATTTGATATTTTAGGCTCTTTGTCTACAGAGTCCTGGAAATTGAGGGTTTGTGGGCTTTGAAGGCATTAGGAAGGGAAAGCTCTCAAAATCCATTGTTTGATGCGTCCATTTATTAAACCAGCCTTTCCCGTCTCCGTCCATTCCTTCAACAGACGTTTATGAAGTACCTGCCTGGCAGGCCCCACACGAAGTGCTGCAGATACAGAGGTCGTTTCTGCCTTTGAGGGGCTGACAGTCCAGTGGCGGGGACGGCAGGTCATGTGCTGTGCCCGTGAGGCTGTGATGACAGTTGGAGGCGTTGTCGGTTCCTCGAGAGACGGGCAAGGCGTCCCCGGGGTCGTGGTGCTTGACCTGAGCGGGGAAGAGGGACAGGTGTCGTGACGGGTGAAGAGGGGTGTTTCCCGGCAAAGAGCGTGGCTTGTGCAAGACACACAGGGTGGGAGGCAGCACTGCGTGTTCTGGGAAGGCCGACTGGTAGGAGCTCGGGGAAAACCCGGGGCCTGGGAATCAGGTAGAGGAGGCTGCTAAGCTCCTCCATAGCCGTCGGGTCCGGAAGGGCTATGCACGGGCGGCAACATAAGAGACCTTAGCCCTCACCCTCCAGGTAGCAGCACGATGGGGAGATTGAATCGCTGAGTGAGTCGAGCGAATGCAAGTTCAAAGGCAGGAGACCAGGTGAACCGTCTAGACTGAGCGTGACGAGGCCGTGGGGGAGGGAGGGGCCAGACGGAGTGGGTCTAGGAGCTCCCACCAGGCTCTGTGTGCCTGGGGCCTCGTCCTCAGCATCATGAAGAGGGGGCACTTGGGGGCAGAGGGTTCTGGGTGCGGCTCTCCCCGGCGTAACTGGCACCCAGAACTCTGGGTGTGCTCACCACCATACGCCCTCCAGAGACCCAGGGGATTCCACAAGCCGCGCCCCCTTCTGTACCTTCAGTTACCTAAGTAACCAGCATAACTCCTTTCTCATCAGGCAGGCTTTTTTTTTTTTTTTTTGCTGTACGCGGGCCTCTCACTGTTGAGGCCTCTCCCGTTGCAGAGCACAGGCTCCGGACGCGCAGGCTCACGGGCCCAGCCGCTCCGCGGCACGTGGGATCCTCCTGGACCAGGGCACGAACCCACGTCCCCTGCATCGGCAGGCGGACTCTCAACCACTGCGCCACCAGGGAAGCCCAGGCAGGCTTTTTTTAAGAGGAGGCAGATCTCTTCCGAGGGTGAAGAGTACCACTTGATTCCTGTTTCAAGGAGGGCTCTTCTCCGAAACCTGAATTCCCTCCTGCGTGAGATGCACGTGGTGAGGATGGCTCTTGCCTGCTCTGGACTGTGGCTCTGGCCCTCCTTGGACGGGCCTCCCCTGGGTCCTCTCTGAGCCCAAGTGTGTCTGCCTCCAGGCGAGGTTGACAAAGGGTCTGCCTCAGTTGTGTGGCCTCTAAGGGATCAGACCTGAAAAGGTCTTTGTGCTGCTCCCTTTCTTTGGGTTTGGGACTCTTTCACTGGTTCCCTTAATCAAAGCCATTCCTCCTTGTGCGTGACTGGTTGTCTATTTCGCTGGCAGCTGCGGAGGGGCCTGGGCGTTGGAGCTTCTTGTTTGTTGCACTTACCTTCTGTGTCCTCTCTTGGTGGCGCCTGGAATAACGACGTGCGGAGCAGCTGGGGGCAGACCACACTCGCTCCTTCTGGTGCTCACTGGCAACAGCGGACCGGCTCCCTTGACCGCCGCGGGGAGGATGCGAATGTCCCTATGGAAAGTACTGGGAGCTTTAAGCCAGAAAGACATACCTTCACTGACAGTACGTTTATTGCTTACCGTCCCTGCATCCCAGCACTAATCTATAAAATGAGAATAATGATGCACACCTCACTGCTTTGGGATGGAGAATAAATGAATTAATGTGCTTAGCCGACTGTCCGGTGCTCAGTAAATGATCAAAAAGTGTTAGATCCTTTCTCCCCTCACTTTAACCCTTCCATCCTTCAGAGAGTGTTAAAGTTGGAAGTGATTTCAGATGTCATTCACTCTGTGAATCTCCTGAAATTTTGTGTCGGCTCTTGCATCTATTTCTATAGGGGCATTTGGGGGGCGGGGGTTCTGGAAGGAGAGTAATTGTAGTGCTCATTGGACCCTCACAGTGTTCTGTGGCTTGAAAAGGCTGCAGACCACTCATGTAGTCTGATACCCTCGTCTTGCACAGGAGGAGCTGGAATCGTTTGATGAGGCAGTTGTAGGTGTGCGTGGCAGGTGCGATCGAGGGCACGGACGCGCTTCTGACTGCTAATGCTGTCTGCCTTCAGGACCTTATTCAGATGAGGGCAGCTCGTTAGGTGAAGGCACTTGTTGCCCTGGAGGGCAAAACATTCTCACTTGTTTATTGAGGGGAGGACGAGGGAGGCTGGGAGCATTTGTTGGAAAGGTAGATGCCGGGCAGGTGAGGATGAATAAGGCAGAGCTCCTGCCTCCGAGGAGCTGATGGTCTAATGAGGGGGTCTGGTCACACGCAGGGCCCAGAACCAGGTAGGTTAACAGGCTGGGGGCCCGGGGCTCGGCAGCCAGTGCTGTCGGGGAGGCCGTCCCAGGAGACCGACCCCGCAGAGCTGTTGTCTGACTTTGATGTTGAAGGACACCTAGGACTCTGCCAGGCGAGGGAAGGGGTAGGACCTTCTAGGCAGAGGGCGCAGCAGGTCAGAGGGCTTATAAAAGATGTGGAATGAATGCCTGAGGACAGAATTTCCATGTAATTGGGGGTAGAAGGTGTGGGCGTGGATCCAGAGGGGCCTGGAGGGTGATGGGCTTTGCTTACAAAGTTAAGGAGTGTGGGCTTCATGCTGTGGTTACCACAGCCAGCAGGATTTCTTTGGGAGGGTGAGGGGATGGAGGGCAGAAGAAGACGGCCGTCCATTTATGATGTGAATTTATTTCTAAGTAACTGATTCACGAGTATGCGTGTATGTGTACTCTCCTTTCACTGATTTTGCTTTTGTTGTTTTTTTCTTTTTCTTTTTGGATCCTTCCAGTTTCTTTTTCTTTTTCTTTTTTTGGCCGTGCTGCGCAGCTTGTGGGATCTTAGTCCTTGACCAGGAGTTGGACCCAGGCCCTCAGCAGTGAAAGTGCTGAGTCCTAACCACTGGACCACCAGGGAATTCCCAGATCCTTCCAGTTTTTAATGCAAATACAAATATATGTTCTTTTTCTTCCTTCTTAATAAAAGTGGGATACTCTACTAGATTATTTTACATCTTTTTTTTTTTCACTTCGGTGTACTTCTAGAGGTCTTTGTATGTTGGAGAGCATACTCACTCATATTCACAGCTGCCTGGTTATGCATCACATGTATGAACCATAATGTGTTTAATGAGTCCTGAGCTGACAGGCATTTTGTGTTGTTTCCAATCTTTTACTATTAACAACAGTGTTTCAGTGAATAGCTGTGTGCATGTCACATTTCACGTGCAGGTCTCTCTATGGGATTCGTTTCTAAAAGTGGACTTAGGTCGCAGAGTATATACATTTATTTATACCTTGTATAGACATCGTACCTATGAAGAAGCCCTGATGGGGTCAGGCCGCCCCTTGCCATCCCCACCTGTGATGTGTGAGAGCGTTTGCCTCACGCCCTGCCACATGTGTGTGATCTAGCGTTGGGACCCTTGCTAACCTGACAGACGAAAACTGTATCTAGAAGTCATTTTGAATGTATTTTCTTTTATTATTTTAAAATTATTTTTGTGTGTTGTTTTTTAAATTTGTATTTTTTGTGTGTGTTTAAGAGACATTTTTATGTCCTTTGCTGTGAACAACCCTCATATCTTCTGCTCACTTTTTTCCCAGCAGAGACTTTTAAGTAGGGAAACAATGTGATCAGGTTTAGTTTAGTTTAGTTTTTTTGTAAAAGAATTCCAGAACAGTGAAGAATTGGTGATAGGAAGGCGAGATAGAAGCTGTTAATCCAGATGAGAAAATGATGGCCTGAATTTCAGCAGTGGTGATGGAGTGGGAGAAGCAAAGGTGGACCCCAAGGTTGCTTCTGGTGGGGAGCAGCTGTACCTGGTGTGTGGATTGGATGGGGGTGAGGGTGAGCCCAGGCAGGTGCTGAGGGTGATGCGAGTTTAGCCTCAGTGACTCTGATGCCATTTCCTGAGCTGGAGATAGAGAAGGGGGTGGAGAGTGCAACCAAGCTTTGGACCTCTTAGGTCTGAAGTGCCTGTAAGAAAGACCCCAGGTAGAAATACCTAGGAGATAGTTGGACATGTAAGATTGGGAAGTATAGGGGAGCTTTGTAGGAGATTTTGGAGTCATCAGTGTTGGTAAAAGTCATGAAATTAAGATAGTGTAAGGAAATCATCATAGAGAAAGACCAAGGAATATAAGGTTTCAGAAGAAACATCCCCTGGGGTTCCTTTATTTATTGAATTCACTGTTATTCGTAGGCATAAGAGGAGGGTTTTCGCGTGGTTCAGGTTCCCGTTCATTCATTCATCATTCGTTCATTCACTCATTCGGTATTTGCTGAGCACCTGGTACCCAGCAATGATGGAGATGTGAAACCGGAGGCGGTCCCTTCCCTCGAGGAGCTGGCAGTCAGCTGGGGCGTGTGCACAGGTCCGTGCGCAGTGACCACGTGGCAGGATGCCCGCCCTGCGGAGGGGTATGGCTGTGCTGGGGGATCAGCAGGGGGGTGGCATCGAGTGCCACGTTGGGTGGGGGAGTCTTCAGAAAAGCCCCCTAATCTGAGGTGGGAAGAGTGAGTGAGAGTCGGGGTGGAAGGGAGCGGGGGTCGGCAGACCTGCTTTGCGAGGGACCAGATGGGAAACGCGGAAGGCTGGGCCGGCCACCTGGTCCCTGTTGCGGTGACTCGACGCTGCCATCCGTAGTGTGGCAACAGCCGCAGACAGAGGTAAACAAACCCGTGTGGCTGCATTCCAGTCAAGCTTTATTTAATGGACGCTGGACATTTCGTGTAATTTTCATGTCTCACGATACGGTATTCTTCCTTCGATACTTCTCAAACATTTAAAAATGTAGCATTCATCCTTAGCCTGCGGGCCATGCACAGACAGAGGGAATGGGTCCGGATTTGGCCTGCAGAGCATAGGGCCAACTCCTGCAGAGGCGAGAGGAAGAGTCTGTTCAGAGGTCAGCACACTGGGCTCCTGGGACGTCCTTTTCCTGAGCTGGTCCCCTTGCATCCGGGATCTCCAGTCCACCCCTATGTGCAGTCACTACATGGATCTTCTTGTGCCACCTGTTTCATTATTTCTGTGCTTTTGGGGGAAACTCTCAGAGATTCTCCACGATGGTAGTTGAGATCTTCCCCTCACTGTCTGCTTTGTTTGCCTACCTTCTCTCCAGGAAGGATGTGGGACGAGTTTTGCTCCCCTGGCAGTAACGTCATATTTCCGATGTGATTGGAGGTGCTGTCAGCGCTTTCTGGGTCACTGCTCGTTCCTAGATCTGAGTACAGAGTTTACTTTCATTCTGAGCTTTTTGTATATTTCCTAGAAAAGTTACTTTTGGGTTAATTTACATATAAAAGTCCTGTACTTTCATCTCATTTTTATCCTGCCACTTCATGTATAGTGAAATAAATGAAAACGTCTTCAAATGTTGACTTCTAAGTCTTTATTACCACAGGCAGCTTCATTATGTTTGTGGAAATCCAGTGTGCTTTGAAGGAATTAATCTAGCCTTACTTGCAATCTGTATATGTTTACATAGAATGAACAAACATTGCATTACGTTTCATGAAAATTCAGTTATTCCTGTCTCCAGGAAACATGTTCTGCTTCGTATTTAATTCTCAAGTAAGTCAGTATGATGGTTCTTGAACTATCATAAGAATTTGGGATTTTGAGCACACTGTTTACCTTTATAATCCATGGAGAAATGGCCAGTGGAGACTTTTTATCCCTGGAGCCCTCACCCTGTATTTGGGGCTGTGGACAACATCTGTCTCCGTGGTGTCGGGCTAATATGAGCTACTATTCCTGCTAGATTTTTCTGAGAATTAAGAGAAGCCAAGTGAAGGATAATGCTGTACCTGATCAACAGTTTTGCCTTGGGATCGATCCACTGTATATAGAATCTATTTGGAATCTTTCTGATGGTTATTCAGCTTCCCAGTTTCTTCCCAAGACTCTAACCTCCTTGAGGGTAGGAACCATAGTTAATTCGTCCTTGTTAGCGGTTGCAGTATTACAGAATATTGAAGAAATGCTAAGTAGGGTTTTCAGTGGGCAGAGGTGGGTGCGATGGCATGGGGACGATCTGACTCCGGCCACGGGCCTGGTTGCTTGGCATCCTTGAGGAGCAGACGTAGGACTGAGAGCTGGGCGTGATCGGGAAGGTAGACCGGGGCCTAGATCAGGAGGCACAGGTGGGAACAGGGACGCTGGGGGTTTCCAAACAAACTGCTGAGATCAGGGTGACCGGCCCCTGCTCTCGCCCTCAGACACCCCCTGCTCCCAGGAATCCGGAAAGCGCCGCTTGGGCTCTGACCAGCGTTCCTAGCACTCGGCATCATCCGGGCTGTGGTCGGTTTCTTGCTCTGCCTCCACACTGTTCCCGAGCTGTTGTTTCTTTATCTCTTTGTCACCGTGCTTCACACACGTCTCGCCATTAGTAGGTGCCCTGTAGGTATTTATCAAATGCGTGGATGGGTGGATGTATTTAGGCACAAACCCTCCACTTCTGGACTGAAAGATAGATTGCATGGAGCAGGGATGGGAGGCGGTGAGTTGGCTGGAGCATCTTACAGTAGCCTAGGAGAGGAATGTGAGAGGGTGAATTATATCCGTGGCAGTAGAAATTCCAGGGAGGAAATAGATTCTGGAGACCCGAGGAAGCAGAGCTGACAGGCGCTGGCAACCCACCGAGGAGACGGCTGTTGTGCAGAGTCAAGGAACCGAGGGAAGGAGAAAAGTAAGATGACACCAGATGTGCACCTGGTCATGTCACCCTCCAGATGTTTTGCGGGGTGATGGGGAAGCCATTCCGTGTAGGTTTGATTGAAAATCAGCTTAGCTGAGGGTTAGCTGCCTTGGTTTGGAAACCTCTATTACTTAAGGCAGAGTAAAGTGTGAGGGCACTAAAGCATCCTTTGCTTAATTATTTGATAATTTAGATTAATTCATAACACAGTTCTACAAAGGCTGGGAGAGAGTGACTTCTGTGGGTATAGATATGTCTAAATAAAACAAAAATCCGAGGGAGAAAAGGTAAGAAGGGAAGATAAGAATAGGAAAATGACAAAGCTGGGCTAAGGTTGCAACAAAGAAATACACATTGATCTCATTGCTATAAGGAGGCATAAGTTTGGCTCTAGCTGCCTAATCGTGAAAGGAAAGAGGGAAACACAGTTAATCAACACAGTCTATACAGTATCTGCAAGACAAAAGCATCCCCATTTTTTTCAGGGAAAGCACAATATTCTTGGCACAGAGAACTGTGAGACGATCCCCTGTCATCTGTGAGGCATGGTATCTTTAACACAGTTGAATTTCATGGTGCTTTTCTTACATCCCTTAGTCTTTCCCTACTAGTGTGATAGGATTTAATTTGCTCTGCTTAACATATAATGAAGTTAATTGTGAAAGATCTCTCTAACTCAAATGCACAGATTATTTCCAAATCCCCTTTTCTGTCTTTTACCAGTTGCTCACTTGATGAGTCAGTCCACACTTGCAAGCAAGACCCCATGTGCAGGGCATGTGGCCAGGTGCCCTGGGTGGTACAAGTGTGTAAGAATTCCATAAGGAGCGCACAGTCCCAGTGGGTGGTCTAGGTGTAAACACATGGAAAGTGTGTTCCATGCAATGGACTGAGACACTAGAGGGTGTCTGTGAATCCAGCAGATGGACAGGCCGGTGTGGGCTGGAGGGACCGAGGGAGGTCTGAGAAAAAGGAATGATTTGTTTATGGTAGCCTCCATGTTTTTATTATTTCATTTATGCACTAAATTGGAAATTGAGTCATTAGTTGATTCTTTCAATACATCTTGAGTTTTAGTACAGTCTTTAGAAACATCACGTTCCCCAATTTTTTTTTGGCGTAAAAGTGTGCCTGGTAGTGTAATCAGTACCGTGTGGGATTACTAAGTATGCCCTCCGTTCCGTGGATGCCTGGACGTGCTTTTCTGCTGTCACCCCTAAATGCTACGCCAACAATCCTTATGTCCTAGTTTACATTCTTTTATTTCAAGTGGTTTGTACTGTTCTGAAAACATAAACACTTGTTTTTTGAGGGATGATCTTTTAACAGTCCAGTCTTTGTCATTATAATCTCCTTATAATCTTTGGATTCTCAGTGCTCAGAGGGTAAAGTTCAAACCCTCAGTTGCATGGTGCACCTTCCAGGCAGCACCTGCTGGGCTCTGGTCCTGGCCGCCCCTAGGGGCCCACCAAGCCTGTCCCTGTGGCACTTGGCGTTCTTGCCACCAGGCCTCTAAGTTCTTCTTTTGTGCTCAAGGCCCTGCACGTGCCCTTGTTTCTGCTGGGACCAGTCTGGCCCAGCAGAGGACCTTGTAGGACATGCCTGAAGCACCTGCATACCTAGGGGGAGTGTCACCATGGCAACGGACTGATGGTGTTGTGTCTCTGACCCAGCCTCTCCCCAAGACTGTAAGCGCCATGAGGACGAGGCCCAGCATCTCCCAGCCTCTAGCAGTGTCTGGCGTGGAGCTGTTGATCACAAATACTAATTTTGGAGCAGTGGTGTCATTGGGAGGTTCCCATCTCTGGTCTTCTTTGAAAACTGTCTTGGTTATTGCTTATTTGTTATTTGTTTCTTACTCTGCAGATGGTTCCCAAGCAGCTTTTTGATTTTAAATCTTTGCAGAAGATTCCAAAAATCCACTCCAAAGATGACACAAGCCTCTATTTGTTGGCTTTCAAAATATATACACTTTTAGTGCCAAGGGACGATTTTTGAAGCTTGGGTAGGTGCTGGTCTCTGGGGAGCCAGCGGGGAAGGCCAGACTGTAACAGTGGTAGACGAGTAATGTCTGCTCTAGTTTCCTGAGCAGTTTCAAAGCAAAGTAATGGAGGTAATCTCAGAAATTCTAAGCAGTGGTGCTGTAAAAGCAGAGAGAGAGTGTGCTTTTTTCATTTCACTGACCTGAAATCAGGACGTTTCTCCCATCCTGCTCCCTACTGGGTTTTGTTACCTTAATATTCTATGTCGTGGAGGTTCTAAACATTTTAAAATAAAATTCTTTGGAGATCTGTAAACTGCTGCTTTCTAATTTCATCGCTCTTAGTTATAGGGCATTGAAAATGCAGAAAACCAGGGGTAACGTGGGACAGTGCCAAGAGCTTCACACTCAGCACCAGGAGACCCCGGGACAGTTGTGGTTTTACAACTCACTGATTAGTTCCCTGGCTCCGGGGAAAGCCGTGGACACCTCCAAGCCACCGTTGTTTCCTCATCTGTCAAAGGAAGAGACCAAAGGTGACATTTAAGATTGTTCACGGTCTCAGCTTCGTTTGTTCGTTTAACAAATACTTATTACACGACTGCTACTCTTCTGGGTGCTCGGGACGCGGCAGGGTGCAAACCAGTGAGCCTTCCCGCCCTCTGCAGCCCGAGTCAGCACCAGCTTATCACAGTTCTGTGTGGCGAAAGGGCTGTGGCTTGGGAGTGTGGCCTGGAGAGATGGCAGAGCCGCTGGGTGGCGGGGCTTGAAAGCCTGCTCCATCCGGCTTTGGCTGGTGGTCTCCCCCTCTGCGCCAACCCCCCAGCCCAAGGGACGCTTCTCACAGGCCGGAAGGAAGGGCCAGTACGGAGGACGGGATGGTCCTGAGTCTTCCCACTGCAGCTTTAAGTTCCACCTGTGACACTGCAGATGCTCAGGGATCCTCCACTCGCTACCGGACAAAATACAAGTGCCCACTTTTCCAGCGAGCCCTCCAGCCACCCACCTGTGCCCTTGGCAGTGGGCAGGCGGGCGCAAGCCCCCATCACCAGGGTGCTGTGCAGTCCTCTCAGCTCACAGCTCCGGGTCTCCGTCTCTGCTGGCCAGTGTCGCCCCCACCGGGCAGGCCGTGGAGTGGCCACACCGTCACAGCCTGCTCGACTGCTGTCTCTGGACTCTTAGGGACCAGAGACTCTTCCTCCCTCCCTGAAACATCCCCCCGCCCGACACCGTCCCTGCTGCACCGTCTGCACCGTCAGGGGCAGGGCTGGCCCACGTCTGTAGATCTCCTTCTGTGTCTTAACACGTTGCCCTGCACATTCCAGATCCACAGAATTGTTTGTTGAGTGGACTGTTGACTTGTTCTCTTGCGATATTTACCAGAGTTTACCTTCTGGTATCATTTGAGGATTTTTTTTAACCTTCTAGATCTGAGCTCCTTGACAGCAGGGCCTGTGTTTTTTATTTATTTCTTTTTTAATCCCTTGAAGCACCTGGTTCCTGGACTTGATGAATATTTAATGATCTGAAATAAACAGAATTGAATTCTTGGATAGCTGAATTTGAGAGGTGGAAATAAGCATATGGTTTTCATTCCTTTGTCTCTTGGGGGGAAACTGAGTCAAAGAAAACTAAAGAACTCATGAGTCGATGTCTCAGCCAGGGCTGGAAATTGGGGGATGTAGCTGAGAGCAGTAGAGAGCATGGTGATGTTAAAGGTTCCAAATCTCTCCCCTAACGTAGAAGTGTTTCCTGCCTCTTGTACTCAGATCTGCTCTACAAACCATGCTTCGCTTGCAGAAAAGCCCGACGCTGAAAGGGTTTGCTTTGGCAGCAGCGAAGTCCCTGAGTTATGGTGGAGAGAGACGCAGATCCCTCTGCCGTGGCTGCCATGTGTCCTCTGCCCACGACCGTCCTGTGCGGGCCGCAGTCAGCTGCAGGCGCAGCTCCTGCATCTGCTCCCGTCGCTGATGCCCCTGGCTCTCTTCCCCTTGGCCCTGGTTTAGCCTGACTCAGCCTTCTGCTCCTTGGGTCTGTCTGGGTTTAGTCGTCTGTGATCATTTCGAGTGACGGCTGCCCACAGCTGGAAGGGGGTTTGAGCAGGAACTGCTGTGCTGTGTCTACAACACCTGAGGCCAAGGAGGCAGGCAGGGAGCCTGGGCGGGCAAAGCTGGCCTTCCTGCTTCCCCTGCCCTGTCCCCGGGGCCCTGGAGCCCTGCTCTCTGGGCAGGGCAGAACTCTCTCTGCTTGACCAGCCAGACCGCATCCCCCGCCACCCCCCCGCCCCCCGTTGTCTCAAGTGGCACAGGAACTCACGAATGGAGAGAGCTGCTTGTGATCTGGATTCGCCCCTCCCAAATAACCGCTAATAATGGTGAATTACTAACAGCATAAAATCGAGATCCTGTTTTCCACGGAGAGATCAGGCCCATCAGCCCTGGACGGTTACATAAGCCACCCAGTACACATGGGCGATAGCGAGGCTAGCCCCTCCACCCAGAGCCTGCTAGGGAAGGACAGTTTCTTCTGCCTACCTAGTGAAAATGTCTGTTGTTTCTTATTCCTAAGAATGGCAGGGAGTAAAGGATTATGTGTTTCCCTTGGTATTTTTCATTTTAAGAATCAACATGGGCAGATTTATAGTGTTCGCAAACATGTTGGTAGCAATTTGATTGCAGGAAGAATGAAATTTCGCTCAGGCAAGTGCAGATTTATCTATTGTGGTGAGAATGGCCATGCCTGTATAAATGGTACAATTCTACCCTGAAGATAAATTTTAACAGAGACAATGGTCATGGCTTTTATTCTTTTGTTCTCTCAGATGCATTAGATTAAAAATTAAAGGAAGGGGCTTCCCTGGTGGCACAGTGGTTGAGAGTCCGCCTGCCGATGCAGGGGACACGGGTTCGTGCCCCGGTCTGGGAAGATCCCACATGCCGCGGAGCGGCTAGGCCCGTGAGCCGTGGCCGCTGAGCATGCGCGTCCGGAGCCACAACAGTGAGAGGCCCGCGTACCGCAAAAAAAAAAAAAAAAAAAAGAAAAATTAAAGGAAGACATATATTAATTTGACTGAATGGAATCTTTGAGCTGGATGTGTTGCTTTGTAAAACTTTTGCACGGACTGCACCACCCATACTGTTTAACAGAACTGCTAGAAACTGGTCCACAAGGACAGCGTGGAGGGAAATATGAATCCTCTGAGAGTTCCTTAGACCTACTCTACTTCCAAGAACAACAAATTAGTTTTCTATATTTCTGGAAATCATGGCCCTTGGATACCTCAGGAGCAAATTTGAATTTAGTCAATCTAGTTAACCTTTAGCTCAAAATGTTGGTATTTTCACAGCTGTTTTTAGATAGAGGCAGTTGCTGGTGGTTGCCTCCAACTTATTTCAGATTTTTTCTGAAAACCAATGTATGATTTTTTATTTGACCCCCAGGATACTGAAATGTTGCTTTTATATCTGATCTTTTCCTATGACTCTAGCTACAGTTTTTTTTTTTTTTTTTGCGGTACGCGG
>RJWK010036390.1:0-21747 GCA_004363435.1 Platanista minor | reverse complement strand
TTTTTTTGCGATACACGGGCCTCCCACCGTTGTGGCCTCTCCCGTTGCGGAGCACAGGCTCCGGACACGCAGGCTCAGCGGCCATGGCTCACGGGCCCAGACGCTCCGCGGCATGTGGGATCTTCCCGGACCGGGGCACGAACCCATGTCCCCTGCATCGGCAGGCAGGCTCTCAACCACTGTGCCACCAGGAAAGCCCTCCATTTCTTTTTAACAACCTATTAGTCCAGAAACTTGTTCATCATGCATGCTTACCAACTTGAATCCGAAGACATTTTTGCTCTTGGAGTTCTGGTAAAACTCCACCACATATATGATGAATTACTTAAGATTGATATTGGTCTTACTTGTGATTTGGAGAATTAACTAAGAAACAATATATAAATCCCATGCACACCTATATGTAGATGAAAATGGTGGCTATCCTAAAAAAAATCTTCCCTAAAAAATATGCGCTGAGTTAGCACATACAGTGATACTATGATGCCAATAATGTTTACTGGATTCTTTAAATCTACTAAAAAATTTTGAGGACTCTTCCCCATAGTGAAATGAATAGACAAACATTACCTGATCTTTGTGTTAAATAACTGAGGAACTGCCTCCCATGGCAGCCACTCCCCATAAGGACCACAATGAGGTGACAGTTTGACTGCAAAAAAGCACCCTATCAACCCCAACCTGTTCCAGGAAATGACCAGCCATGGAAAATCCTCCAGTCTTAACACTGAACAATCAATCCTTCCTACATTTTGAAATGACCTCAACTGCTCACCCCCTTACCGCCAACCAACAGCTGCCAAATATACCTGAAAGCCAACTAGAAAGTCTCCCCTGCTTCCAAAATTCCCACATTATTAAATGCTTGCCAATCAGAGACTCTCAGAATTTTCTTTTCAAATGATAAACTCACGCCTTTCTGACACCATTGAAAGCCTGCTGAAGTTAAAGTGATGGCAGGGGATTCCCTTGCTGTAGACTTATGAATAAATAGCCTTTGCTGATTTTGTCTCATGCTTATTTTTGTCTTTAACATAACTGTATATGATATTATGTATGTTAAACTATCTCTTAATTACCTCTGAATCTTTTTCTCTCCACCCCCAGTATCATTACTCATATCCTTATCATGCCTCAGCTACTGTGAGAAAAAGTCCAGGAGGTGATCTCTTTGCCTCTGGTGTGCTCCTGCTGACAAAATAGTCTTGGTAGAAGGCAAATCTGTTCACACACTTTCCCTATTTTCATGGCACTCCAAGAGCTAACTATGGTGATAAACCCAGATGCTTCCCATGAAGAGGACTTACAGTAACAGGAATAATAGTACAATACTAAAGTTAAAATAAATGACTATATGTTAATTTATAATGTTTCCATTAACAGATACTCTGAAAAGTAGAGATTTGTTATCTTAGCTAAGAAATCTGAGATTCAAGAAAGCAAAGTGTCTTGGTCCATTTGGGCTGCTATAACAAAATACCACGGACTGGGTGGCTTATAAACAACAGAAACTTATTTCTCACAGTCTGGAGGCTGCAAGTCCGAGATCAAGGTGCCAGAATGGTCAGGTGAGGGCTCTCTTCTGGACCGCAGGCTTCTTGTTGTATCCTCAGAGGGTGGAAGGAGCTAGAGAGCTCTGTGGGGTCTCTTTTATAAGAGCACTAATCCCAATCATGAGGGTTCCACCCTATGACCTAATCACCTCCAAAGGACACACCTACTAACAAACAACCATCACCTTTGGTGGTGAGGATTTCAATTTTTAAATTTCAGGGGAGACACAAACATTCAGACCATAGTACCAAGTGAATTTACTCAAGATCACTTAGCTAGTTAAGTAGCAGAACCAGAGTCTGAACCTAGCTTTGTCAGATTCCAAGGTCCAGGCTTTACATTAAATGTCCTACCCTACAACCAAATTAAACTATAGCTATTTTTTCAATATGCCATGCTGGTTCATAGGTCCTTGCCTATGCATGTGCTTGGACTGCTCACATCTTACCATGAAATCTTCCCTCATCTTCAGTCTCTCCAGGCAGAGATGATCATTCGCTCTTTGCATCACTGCTTTAGCTGAAACTTGCCTCTTTCATAGCCCTTATTAGTATTAGTATTTACATTAGTATTTCACTGGAGTAGAAGCTCTTTGAGGACACAGAATTCGATTCCATTTCCTAGTAAAAGTTTGTTATTCTGAGTTACCAATGATAGAAATTTTCAGAGAAAGGAAAAAACTTAAGTTTTTTTATAGTTCACTGGTGCTCTACAGTGAAAGAACAAAATGGAAATAGTAACTAGTAATTACCTCTCAGGGTTGTTCTGAAAACAAAATCAGTTCTAAAACCTGACTGTATATTGGAATCCCTTAGGAGATTGGGAAGATGTAAATATCCAGATCAGATGCCACATCTTCTGATTCATAATCTCTAAATGGGTAGCTCATAAACCTGTATGTATGTAGATCCCCGGGGCAACTAGATTTGGCAACCACAGAATTTAATGTTATAAACTATATAAACCCTTATGACAAGGCCTAGCCTATGGTAAATGCTCAATAAATTTTAGACTTTAAATGATAACACCTTACAAATGTTATACCACTTTTTTCCTTTCTTTATACCACTTTATAATTTACAAAGCACTCACACAAGAATTATCCAATCTGATCTTCAGAACAATACAAGGATCAACATTAATATCTACTGCCCCAAATTATTCAGTAGATTGTAATCACTTAAATGCTGTCTTCTTCAAATGGAATGAAATAGAGAGAAGGAAACCTCTTAAAAATAAGGTCTTCCATAGTCTGAAAAATATCCATCTGAAAAATATCCAATGACATGTTGTCTACCACGACTCTTAACTTTGGGTAATCAGATCTCTAGCTTCTCTAAATGGTTTTTAGGAACTGGCATTAAGGAAGTTGGTTTTGTTTGTTTGTTTGTTTGTTTTAAAGAGTGCTGGTTAGGTAACCAACACTTCTGTTACAAGGGATACCTTTGTGGAAGATAAAAATGATCATTTAACCAAGAGAGTCCTAAACCTGTACCTTGCAAGAAGGAAGAGTCTCAAAATGTTGAAAAAAGATGCTGCTAGAAATCTAACACAAAACTGTGCAATCCTACTAACTTCCTGGTGTAACTCCAGAAAGCATTGAACAAATTCTTCCAGATCTTTGCTTCTGGAAGGCCCAGCAGGACAGTCTAGAGGTGGTACTGAGAAATTAATAAGAATATACATCTGAAGTAGTGAGTGATCTTTGTCAATAAATGACTATAGAAAGCAGTCAAGGAGACAAAAAAAATAAAATAAAATACATAATAGTTTTGGTGTCAAATCAATAGTAAAGAATTCTGCTGTAATTCTAACAGGGGTGCAGAATCCCAGGAATATAGACATGGCAATTAAAAGGTGTGATGGAGACTACTAATACAATGCACCAGCTGGCAAAAAATGGCATGGGTGTGAAAGTCACATTACAGTAAAAAATAATTTTTACCCAGGGCGTAAGAGAAAATCATCCTTATTGTCCAGGTCCCTTGGGAATCTGTAACTATGTAAAGTTCCCAAACCCTAAACATGCATCCCAGGCATCAACAATGGTGGGCATGCAATACTGTATCCCTGATGATCTAACAAATTAAACATGTGATTTAATATGAAATGTTTAAGTGCTGTTAAATTTATGAGTTAAATTTGAAATGTATAAATAAATTTGACTGATATTAGACTTGTGATTTTGATTTGAAAATTGTAAAATAATTTGTTTATAAACATTATTTCAACGATTAAAAGAAAATCCAAAAATAAACCTCTAAGTTTAAACTTATCAGGTTTGTAAGGAGCATTTAAATGCTTACAAAGATTTGTTGGGTTTGAAAAGCCTTCCTTGATAAGTTGTTTGAAGTACTTGGGAAAATAAAAATGTGAAATTCATGATTATATTTGAAATTTATGACTTTAGTAAATTTAGTGTTATTTTAAATACAACTAGGTGTGAGAATTTAAAAAATCAGACATTAAAAAACTACTCAACTGACTATCTTACGGATAGAGAGTAGGAATATGTCAGAGGTAGGGGGAAGACAAAAACAGAGCAAGTAACTCAGCACTGGTCTTAGAAATCTGTCTACTAATTTGTTCTGGAATAACTAGTGTTTCTGATTCTACTAACATTGAGTGGAATGCCTAAATTTTCTCTGCTTTTTATCAATTAATGTACTAATTTAGTCAAAATTTACGTTTAGGTGGACAGGAATTTCACTCACAAAACTAATTTAATTGTATTTCTGTATTTCTGTATATCACCTACTATATATTCCTTAAAAAAAAAAAGAAGGAAGGGAGGGAGGGAGGGAGAGAAGGAAAAGAGAGAAAAAGACAAAATTTGTCTTCCAAAGGCATTTAAAATGTTATCTTTTTACTCTTTCCTGTTTTTGAAATATTCTTTCACCAAATATTTTTCAGGTGCCCAAGTGCCGAGTCCTGTGTTAGATACTAAAGATACAGACCTGCACCACACAGGCACAGTCTATACCTGTGCCGAACTTAAATCAAACTTAACAGCTTACAATAGAATAGACTTAAAAGGTACAAAAGACAAATAGATATTAACTTTTCTAATTAATTTTAAATATCTCTAAAGTATGTTTTAAAAATGCACTTTATCAAACTTAACTCTATCCTAATACATACACTGAATTAAAGGTTAGATGTGGACAAAAAATGTTCCATTACAGTAAATGCCTTGTAACTGGATATTTTAAATGAACATTTCCATATTTCAGTCTTTCAGATTAGTGCAGACTAGTTACTGTTATTGAACATAGGGACAAATATAACATAACACACTATGCTGTTTGGGGAAATGGTTTTTCAAATGGTCACAATTACTGTACTTTAAGAATTGTTTTGTAAGTTTAAGCAAATTCAAAGCACAAAAATTCTTCTAAGCCGTGGAAATTAAGTCTGAAATTATTTTTCGCCTATTAAATGCAGTTTTGAAATGCCTTCTACAGGGATTATCACACATAACAGATATAGACAGAAATATTTGATAATCGAAGTTACTTAAGAAAATCTCTTGTATAATATAAAAAAATGTATCCTACAGTCTATAAGGTTCTAAGGTGAATCATTCCACGCATACAAAAGAAATCTCAATGCGAATTCTCCTGTTTCTTGAGAATATATTTCAATTTAAAAACCATTAGGGGCTTCCCTGGTGGTGCAGTGGTTGGGAATCGATCCGCCTGCCAATGCAGGGGACACAGGTTCGAGCCCTGGTCTGGGAAGATCCCACATGCCGTGGAGCAACTAAGCCCGTGCGCCACAACTACTGAGCCTGCGCTCTAGAGCCTGGAGCCACAACTACTGAAGCTCACGCCTAGAGCCCGTGCTCCACAACAAGTGATGCCACGGCAGTGAGAAGCCCATGCACTGCAACAAAGAGCAGTCCCTGCTCGCCGCAACTAGAGAAAGCCCGTGCGCAGCAACAAAGACCCAGCTCAACCAAAAAATAAACAAATAAATTAATTTTAAAATAAAAAAAATAAAAACCTTTAGTATACTTGTTCTTTTCTAAGGGCTTCACCCACTTCCACAAGTTGAAGAATATAATCTAGTGGAAAGTATAACTGAGGTTTAAGTCTTCCCTGCAAAAGTTGGTCAGAACCATTCCAAATACATAAAATTCAAAGGGTGAACATAAAAGGCTAATTCTACTATCTTAAGTGTAAAGGAAAATTATTACTAGAAAAGAAATAGGTTAAAATTGCAGTCCCTGAGAGTGTTAGAGTCCTCTCTTACTTCTTCATTTTTGTATGATTCCTTCTTCTGCCTCAACCCTTCAATGACACTGGACCTCTACCTAGTCTTTAAACACCATCTAGCGCACTGAACTTGTACTAATTCATTTACATCTTTTGACATCATGGTTTGTTTTTTCTCATGTTGTAACATACATTTCCTTTCACTCTGTTAAAGCTATAGTAGAGTTTTTCTCATAAACTTTAACCCCAATCTTTGTTCAAGAATGGGTACATCGGGCTTCCCTGGTGGCGCAGTGGTTGAGAGTCCGCCTGCCGATGCAGGGGACATGGGTTCGTGCCCCGGTCTGGGAAGATCCCACATGCCACGGAACGGCTGGGCCCGTGTGCCATGGCCACCGAGCCTGCGCGTCCGGAGCCTGTGCTCCGCAACGGGAGAGGCCACAACAGTGAGAGGCCCGCATACTGAAAAAAAAAAAAAAGAATGGGTACATTAAAATTTTTAGCTTACCTTTAGATGTCTCTCAAATAATCCTACTGCTTTCACTCAAATTCAAAGATCTAGTTTGCTTCCTGTGGAGCTGAAATACTGGCCACCTCCTCACTGGCTCTACAACCTTCAGGCCGCCTCCAAATTTTCAAATCTTTCCTCAATCTCATTTGAGAAGACAATGGCAGCAGTGACTATCAGCAAACATTTGCTGCCTTCCAGATCTCAGTATTTCGTATCTCACCTCTGGGACACATGCATGAGTAACACCAAGCTCACACTGTTTCTGGGTTTCCTACTGTTTGGTAAGCTATCTTTGCTCTTCAGTTTCTTACTTGTCCTTGGACAAGTCTAAAAGAGCTTGGATAGGGCTGTCTACCTTTCCGGAAGCAGTGAACAGTGACAGTCCACAGAACCTCAGCCTCAGCACCAGAGAGTCTGGCTCTGATTCACCTCTGTTGGCAACTAACTAGTCCAAAAACATACAAGTTTTTTCTACTCACAGCCACATGATCTAGAATCCAAATAAAAGCAGGCAGTATGAATTCTTTTATTGATAACAATGATGAAGCAAGAAGATCTGTGTAGCAACTCTCAGGAATGATCAAATATACTGAGAGGTTCTAGCCATACGTGTGGTCCATCTATTGGTAGTTCTTCATAATGCTCCAATTCAGAGTGGATTTTTAGTGGCATTTAATTTAAATGTCTGAAAATCAATTAATTGGCTACAATTACAATTTTAGTATGAGACCTTACAGCAGGCCATTACCAAGATACTACAGAATTGGTTAGGACATACTAACACTCAGTTTATATATGTTTATATATGTTCCATCTTTATTGGAGTATAATTGCTTTACAATGTTCTGTTAGTTTCTGCTGTATAACAAACTGAATCAGCTATAGGAATACATATATCCCCATATCCCCTCCCTCTTGCGTCTCCCTCCCACCCTCCCTATTCCACCCCTCTAGGTGGTCCCAAAGCACCAAGCTGATCTCCCTGTGCTATGTGGCTGCTTCCCAATAGCTATCGATTTTACCTTCGGTAGTGTATATATGTCAATGCTACTCTCTCACTTTGTCCCAGTTTGCCCTTCCCCCTCCTCCTGTGTCTTCAAGTCCATTCTCTACATCTGCATCTTTATTCTTCTCCTGCCCCTAGATTCATCAGCACCATTTTTTTTAGATTCCATATATATGTGTTAGTATACGGTATTTGTTTTACTCTTTCTGATTTACTTCACTCTGTATGACTGACTCTAGGTCCATCCACCTCACTACAAATAACTCAATTTCGCTTCTTTTTATGGCTGAGTAATATTCCATTGTATATAGGCACCACATCTTCTTTATCCATTCATCTGTCGATGGACACTTAGGTTGCTTCCATGTCCTGGCTATTGTAAATAGTGCTGCAATGAACATTGTAGTACGTGTCTCTTTTTGAATTATGGTTTTCTCAGGGTATATGCCCAGTAGTGGGATTGCTGGGTCATACAGTAGTTCTATTTTTAGTTTTTTAAGGAACCTTCATACTGTTCTCCATAGTGGTTGTATTAATTTACATTCCCACCAACTGTGCAAGAGGGTTCCCTTTTCTCCACATCCTCTCCAGCATTTATCGTTTCTAGATTTTTTGATGATGGCCATTCTGACTGGTGTGAGGTGATACCTCCTAGTAGTTTTGATTTGCATTTCTCTAATAATTAGTGATGTTGAGCATCCTTTCATGTGTTTGTTGGCAATCTGTATATCTTCTTTGGAGAAATGTCTATTTAGGTCTTCTGCCCAATTTGGGATTGGTTTATTTGTTTTTTTGATATTGAGCTGCATGAGCTGCTTGTATATTTTGGAGGTTAATCCTTTGTCAGTTGCTTCATTTGCAAATATTTTCTCCCATTAGGAGGGCTGTCTTTTAGTCTTGTTTATGGTTTCCTTTGTTGTGCAAAAGCTATTAAGTTTCATTACATCCCATTTGCTTATTTTTCTTTTTATTTCCATTTCTCTGCGAGGTGGGTTAAAAAAGATCTTGCTGTGATTTATGTCACAGAGGGTTCTGCTTATCTTTTCCTCTAAGAGATTTATAGTGTCTGGCCTTACATTTAGGTCTTTAATCCATTTTGAGTTTTTGTGTATGGTGTTAAGAAGTGTTCTAATTTCATTCTTTTACTTGTAGCTGTCCAGTTTTCCCAGCACCACTTATTGAAGAGGCTGTCTTTTCTCCATTGTATCTTCTTGCCTCCTTTGTCATAAATTAGGTGACCCTAGGTTTGTGGGTTTATCTCTGGGCTTTCTATCCTGTTCCATTGATCTATATTCCTGTTTTTGTGCCAGTACCATACTGTCTTGATTACTGTAGCTTTGTAGTATAGTCTTAAGTCAGGGAGCCTGATTCCTCCAGCTCCGTTTTACTTTCTCAAGATTGCTTTGGCTATTTGGGGTCTTTTGTGTCTCCATACAAATAGTGAATTTTTTGGCTCTAGTCCTGTGAAAAATGCCATTGGTACTTTGATAGGGATGGCACTGAATCTGTACATTGCTTTGGGTAGTATAGTCATTTTCACAATGTTGATTCTTCCAATCCAAGAACATGGTATATCTCTCCATCTGTTTGTATAGTCTTTAATTTCTTTCAACAGTGTCTTATAGTTTTCGGCATACAGGTCTTTTGTCTCCTTAGGTAGGTTTATTCCTAGGTATTTGATTCGTTTTGTTGCAATGGAAAATAGGAGTGTTTCCTTAATTTCTCTTTCAGATTTTTCATTGTTAGTGTATAGGGGTTCAAGAGATTTCTGTGCATTAATTTTGTATCCTGCACCTTTACTAAATTCATTGATTAGCTCTAATAGTTTTCTGGTGGCATCTTCAGGATTCTTTATGTATAGTATCATGTCATCTGCAAACAGTGACTGTTTTATTTCTTTTTCTGCTCCAATTGCTGTGGCTAAAACTTCCAAAACTACGTTGAATAATAGTGGTGAGAGTGGGAAACCTTGTTTTGTTCCTGATTTTAGAGGAAATGGTTTCAGTTTTTCACCATTGAGAATGATGTTGGCTGTGGGTTTGTCATATATGGCCTTTATTATGCTGAGGTAGGTTCCCTCTATGCCCACTTTCTGGAGAGTTTTTATCATAAATGGGTGCTGAATTTTGTCAAAAGCTTTTTCTGCATCTATTGAGATGATCATATGGTTTCTATCCTTCAATTTGTTAATATGGTGTATCACATTGATTGATTTGCATATATTGAAGACTGCTTGCTTTCCTGGGATAAATCCTACTTGATCATGGTATATGATCCTTTTAATGTGCTGTTAGATTCTGTTTGCTAGTATGTTGTTGAGGATTTTTGCATCTATGTTCATAAGTGATACTGGCCTGTAGTTTTCTTTTTTTGTGACAGTTTTTTCTTGTTTTGGTATTAGGGTGATGGTGGCCTCATAGAATGAGTTGGGAGTGTTCTTCCCTCTGCTATACTTTGGAAGAGTTTGAGAATGATAGGTGTTAGCTCTTCTCTAAATGTTTGATAGAATGAATTCACCTGTGAAGCCACCTGGTCCTGGGCTTTTCTTTGTTGGAAGATTTTTAATCACAGTTTCAATTTCAGTATTTGTGATTGGTCTGTTCATATTTTCTATTTCTTCCTGGTTCAGTCTTGGAAGGTTGTGCTTTTCTAAGAATTTGTCCATTTCTTCCAGGTTGTCCATTTTATTGGCATATAGTTGCTTGTAGTAATCTCTCATGATCCTTTGTATTTATGCAGTGTCAATTAATACTTTTTTTTTATTTCTAATTCTGTTGATTTGAGTCTTCTCCCTTTTTTGCTTGATGAGTCTGGCTAATGTTTTATCAATTTTGTTTATCTTCTCAAAGAACCAGCTTTTAGTTTTATTGATCTTTGCTAATATTTCCTTCATTTCTTTTTCATTTATTTCTAATCTGATCTTTATGACTTCTTTCCTTCTGCTAACTTTGGGATTTTTGTTCTTCTTTCTCTAATTGCTTTAGGTGTAAAGTTAGGTTGTTTATTTGAGATTTTTCTTGTTTCTTGAGGTAGGATTGTATTGCTATAAACTTCCCTCTTAGAACTGCTTTTGCTGCATCCCATAGGTTTTGGGCCATCATGTTTTCATTGTCACTTGTTTCTAGGTAATTTTTTATTTCCTCTCTGATTTCTTCAGTGATCTCTTGGTTATTTAGCAGCGTATTGTTTAGCCTCCATGTGTTTGTATCTTTTACAGTTTTTTTTCCTGTAATTGACATCTAGTCTCATAGCATTGTGTTGGAAAAGATACTTGATATGATTTCAATTTTCTTAAATTTACCGAGGCTTGATTTGTGAGCCAAGATATGACCTATCCTGGAGAATGTTCCATGAGCACTTGAGAACAAAGTGTCCTCTGTTGTTTTTGGATAGTCTGCCCTATTCCTTAATAAGTTTTGTGCTTGATTTCTTTTCTTAAAATCTCAGGGCAGATGTGCAGCATTTTGGATGCTCTGGGTCTACTCTATTTTAGGAATTATAACATTACTTTTTTTTTTTTCTTTGCAGTACGCGGGCCTCTCACTGTTGTATCCTCTCCCGTTGCAGAGCACAGGCTCCAGACGTGCAGACTCAGCGGCCATGGCTCCTGGTCCCAGCCGCTCCACGGCATGTGGGATCTTCCCTGACCAGGGCATGAACCCGCGTCCCCTGCATCGGCAGGCAGACTCTCAACCACTGCGCCACCAGGGAAGCCCAACATTACATTTTTACTGCTACTCCTCCTTGTTTGATACAGATCTCCTAATCCAAAATGTGTTTAATGACAGTAAATTTAATAAAGGTGAATTAACATTCTCTAAACTAGTGAGCTGCCTTTCTGGTTAGGCTGAGTTATAACTGTTCTGCCCTGTAAAGCCACATTTCAGCTCTATCACAATTTTGATGTCAAACCCATATAATCAAGCCTAGTGTGAAAGCTAAAACATACCTGACAATTAAGGAGATGGTTTTATTCAGGCTACTATAATAGATCGTTCATTAATAAGGAACACCTGAAGGAAAAGGAAATGGGGTTTTACACAGGTAAAATAGATAAAGGATTCACTGAGGCAGAAGGCAGGATGGGTCTTATCTAGGAGTTTGTGACAGCAGGTAGGCTTTTATTTCAGCCATTTCTTGGAACACAAAAGAGTGGGATGGAAGGGTCCAGTAATTCAGGACTCAGATGAAGCTCAATATTGTCAAGGCAATGACAATTGTTCAAGACAAATGAATGTCATTCATCTGAAAAACTCAGAGCTGATCATAAACCTCCTAAGTAGGATGAAGCAAGGTCTGAGAAATAGTCTCTCAATGATTCTTGTTGGTATTATTTCTGTAAACTCAGCTGAACCATATGTTGAGTGGTGGTAGCAAATGTCAATTGTTTTAGGGCCCTGGAGGCCCTAAAGACAGCATTTTAAAAGAGGAATGCCTTAAGGAAAAAGAGAAATGTTAGTATAAAGAGCCAAGAGTTGAACATTGAGGGTGTTGGGGCCCAGGGCAGGACACCCCAAAATGTGCCTCAATGACATTATTTTGAATTAAAGTTGCCTAAGAAAGACCTGATGCCAGAGGGACACTTTGACCCTCCTCTCCAGCTCCTTGAAAGCAGGAAATAAATCTCTGATATGAAAGTTACACTCCCTGCACCTGGAAGTAGAAGAACACTCTTATCATCAGAGTTAGGTAATTCTGTAGAGATCACTCTATAAACAAACCTTGTTACCTCTTTAATTTACTTCCCCAAGCCCAAACTCTGTTTAGATTCTTAATCAAGCATCCAAAGCCTAAGTTTCTTTGTCCTGTCAGTTTCTCACAAATTTATTGTTTCTTTGTCTAAAAAGTATAAAAGCTGCCTGCTTTGGCCGCTTCTTAGGTGCCACTTCTCTGAGACCTACATGCACAAGAATTAGAATTTGCTTCTTTTTCTCCTATTAATCTGTCTTGTGTAAGTTTTATTATTAGTCCAGCCATAAGAACTCAGAGGGGTAAGGGGGGAAATTTCCTCCTCCCCCAACAAGGGTAACCAGTCCAGGGAATTCCAAGAGGTTGTTGAGGAAAATTTTTTGGTTATGCAACACTACTTATTGAGTTTCATGCTCTCAAGCTAGGATGGCAATGCTCTTGGTGATGTTGTCCACAGTCTTGGTTACACCTTACATAAGAAGGGCATGCTTGGCCCAGGCATATCTCTGGACTTCCTTAGTGGTCCAGACAATGACTTGCTCAGTGAGAAATCCGGCTCACATACAGGCTGTTGCAGTGACAAGTCTTTCAAGGGTTATATCAGGTCATCAGGCTTCAGCTAGCAGAGCTTCCTCCAATCCTGTGGAAAGGGTAGGCTACAAGGCAGCCTAGAATCCTGGGGATTTGAGCAGTCAGGTTTCAGTTCTTCATAATGTGGAGTGAGGTGAAGGGAGAAAAAATGGAAAAAGTGTGGATGACTACAGCCAGATATTAAAGGAAACTTGCAGAATTTAAAATTTGGTAAGGATTGGGGATTGGTTCAAGATGGCAGAGTAGAAGGACATGCTCTCACTCCCTCTTGTGAGAACAACAGAATCAAAACTAACTGCTGAACAATCATCAACAGGAAGACACTGGAACTCAGCAAAAAAGATACACCACATCCAAAGACAAAGGAGAAGCCACAATGAGATGGTAGGAAGGGCGCAACCACAATAAAATCAAATCCCATAACTGATGGGTGGGTGATTCACAAACTGGGGAACACTTATAACCACAGAAGTCCACCTACTGGAGTGAAGGTTCTGAGCCCCACGTCAGGCTTCCCAATCTAGGGTTCCGGCAACGGGAGGAGGAATTCCTAGAGAATCAGACTTTGAAGGCTAGCAGGATTTGATTGCAGGACTTTCACAGGACTGGGGGAAACAGAGACTCAACTCTTGAGGGCACAGACAAAGTAGTGTGCACATCAGGACCCAGAGGAAAGA
The DNA here is from genome assembly GCA_004363435.1 of Platanista minor. Taxonomy (NCBI): domain Eukaryota; kingdom Metazoa; phylum Chordata; class Mammalia; order Artiodactyla; family Platanistidae; genus Platanista; species Platanista minor. The sequence continues at coordinate 8,502 of RJWK010036390.1, read as the reverse complement.
ACAGTGACCCCACAGGAGACTGAACCAGAGCTACCTACTAGTGTTGGAGGGTTTCCTGCAGAGGTGGGGGGTGGCTGTGTCTCACCATGAGGACAAGGACACTGGTAACAGAATTTCTTGGAAGTACCCCTTGGCATGAGCCCTCCCAGAGTGAACCATTAGCCCACCAAAGAGCCCAGGTAGGCTCCAGTGTTGGGTTGCCTCAGGCCAAACAACCAACAGGGAGGGAACCCAGCACCACCCATCAGCAGACAATGGAATAAAGTTTCACTGAGCTCTGCCCACCAGAGCAACAGCCAGCTCTACCCACCACCAGTCCCTCCCATCAGGAAACTTGCACAAGCCACTTAGATAGCCTCATCCAGCAGAGGGCAGATAGCAGAAGCAAGAAGAACTACCATCCTGCAGACTGTGGAACAAAAACCACATTCACAGAAAGATAGAAAAGATGAAAAGGCAAAGGGCTATGTCCCAGATGAAGGAACAAGATAAAAGCCCAGAAACACAACGAAATGAAGTGGAGATAGGCAACCTTCCAGAAGAATTCAGAATGATGATAGTAAAGATGATCCAGGACCTCGGAAAAAGAATGGAGGCAAAGATCAAGAAGATGCAAGAAATGTTTAACAAAGATCTAGAAGAATTAAAGAACAAACAAACAGAGATGAACAATACAATAATGGAAATGAAAAATACACTAGAAGGAATCAATAGCAGAATAACTGAGGTAGAAGAACGGATAAGTGACCTGGAAGAAAGAATGGTGGAATTCACTGCTGTGGACCAGAATAAAGAAAAAAGAATGAAAAGAAATGAAGACAGCCTAAGAGACCTCTGGGACAACATTAAACACAACAATATTCACATTATAGGGGTCCCAGAAGAAGAAGACAGAGAGAAAGGACCTGAGAAAATATTTGAAGAGATCATAGCTGAAAAATTCCCTAACATAGGAAAGGAAATAGCCACCCAAGTCCGGGAAGTGCACAGAGTCCAATACAGGATCAATCCAAGGAGAAACACACCAAGACACAGAGTAATCAAACTGACAAAAATTAAAGACAAAGGAAAATTATTGAAAGCAGCAAGGGAAAAATAACAAAAAACATACAAGGGAACTCCCATAAGGTTAACAGCTGATTTCTCAGCAGAAACTCTACAAGCCAGAAGAAATGGAATGATATATTTAAAGTGATGAAAGGGAAGAACCTACAACCAAGATTACTCTACCCAGCAAGGTTCTCATTCAGATTCTATGGAGAAATCAAAAGCTTTACAGACAAGCAAAAGCTAAGAGAATTCAGCACCACCAAACCAGCTCTACAACAAATGCTAAAGGAACTTCTCTAAGTGGGAAACACAAGAGAAGAAAAGGAACTACAAAAACAAACCCAAAACAATTAAGTAAATGGTAACAGGAACATACATATCGACAATTACCTTAAATGTGAATGGATTAAATGCTCCAACCAAAAGACAGAGGCTTGCTGAATGGATACAAAAACAAGACCCATATGTATGCTGTCTACAAGAGACCCACTTCAGACCTAGGGACACATTCAGACTGAAAGTAAGGGGATGGAAAAAAATATTCCATGCAAATGGAAATCAACAGAAAAGTGGAGTAGCAATACTCATATCAGATAAAATAGACTTTAAAATAAAGAATGTAACAAGAGAAAAGGAAGGACACTACATAATGATCAAGGGACCAATCCAAGAAGAAGATATAACAATTATAAATATATATGCACCAAACATAGGAGCACCTCAATACATAAGGCAACTGCTAACAGCTATAAAAGAGGAAATATAACACAGTAATAGTGGGGGACTTTAACACCTCACTTACACCAATGGACAGATCATCCAAACAGAAAATTAATAAGGAAACACAAGCTTTAAATGACACAATAGACCAAATAGATTTAATTGATATTTATAGGACACACCATCCAAAAACAGCAGATTACACTTTCTTCTCAAGTGCGCACAGAACCTTCTCCAGGATAGATCACATCTTGGGTCACAAATCAAGCCTCAGTAAATTTAAGAAAATTGAAACCATGTCAAGCAACTTTTCTGACCACAATGCTTGAGGTTAGAAATCAATTAAGGGAAAAAAACGTAAAACCCCCAAACACATGGAGGCTAAACAATATGTTGCTAAATAACCAAGAGATCACTGAATAAATCAAAGAAGAAATCAAAAAATACCTAGAGACAAATGACAATGAAAACACGACAATCCAAAACCTATGGGATGCAGCACAAGCAGTTCTAAGAGGGAAGCTTATAGCCATACAAGCCTACCTCAAGAAACAAGAAACATCTCAAATAAACAATCTAACCTTACACCTAAGAACTAGAGAAAGGAGAACAAACAAAACCCAAAGTTAGCAGAAGGAAAGAAATCATAAATATCAGAGAAAAAAAAAATGAAATAGAAACAAAGAAAACAATAACAAAGATGAATAAAACTAAAAGCTGGTTCTTTGAGAACATAAACAAATTGATAAACCATTAGCCAGACTCATCAAGAAAAAGAGGGAGAGGACTCAAATCAATCAAATCAGAAATGAAAAAGGAGAAGTTACAACAGACACCTCAGAAATACAAAGCATCCTAAGAGACTACTATACGCAACTCTATGCCAATAAAATGGACAACCTGGAAGAAATGGACAAATTCTGAGAAAGGTGTAACCTTCCAAGACTGATCCAGGAAGAAATAGAAAATATGAACAGGCCAATCACAAGTAATGAAATTGAAACTGTGATTAAAAATCTTCTAACAAACAAAAGTCCAGGACCGGATGGCTTCACAGGTGAATTCTATCAAACTTTTAGAGATGAGCTAACACATATCCTTCTCAAACTCTTCCAAAAAATTGCAGAGGAAAGGACACTTGCAAAGTCATTCTACAAGGCCACCATCACCCTGGTACCAAAGCCAGACAAAGATACTACAAAAAAAGAAAATTACAGACCAATATCATTGATGAATATTGATGCAAAAATCCTCAACAAGATACTAGCAAACAGAATGCAACAACACATTAAAAGGATCATACACCATGATCAAGTGGGATTTATCCCAGAGATGCAAGGTTTGTTCAATATATGCAAATCAATCAATGTGATACACCATATTAACAATTTGAAGAATAAAAACCATATGATCATCTCAATAGATGCAGAAAAAGCTTTTGACAAAATTCAATACCCATTTATGATAAAAACTCTTCAGAAAGTGGGCATAGAGGGAAGCTACCTCAACATAATAAAGGGCATATACGACAAACCCACAGCAAACATCATTCTCGATGGTGAAAAACTGAAACCATTTTCTCTAAGATCAGGAACGAGACAAGGATGTCCACTCTCACCACTATTATTCAACATAGTTTTGGAAGTCCTAGCCATGGTAATCAGAGAAGAAAAAGAAATAAAAGGAACACAAATTGGAAAAGAAGAAGTAAAACTGTCACTGTTCGCAGATGACATGATACTATACATAGAGAATCCTAAAGGTGCCACCAGAAAAACTACTAGAACTAATCAATGAATTTGGTAAAGTTGCAGGATACAAACTTAATGCACAGAAATCTCCTGCAATCGTATACACTAATGATGAAAAATCTGAAAGAGAAGTTAAGGAAACACTCCCATTTACCATTGCAACAAAAAGAATAAAATACCTAGGAATAAACCTACCTAGGGAGACAAAAGACCTGTATACAGAAAACTATAAGACACAGTTTAAAGAAATTAAAGATGACACTAACAGATGGAGAGATATACCATGTTCTTGGATTGGAAGAATCAATATTGTGAAAATGACTATACTACCCGAAGCAATCTACAGATTCAATGCAATCCCTGTCAAATTACCAATGGCATTTTTTACAGAACTGGAACAAAAAAATCTTAAAATTTGTGTGGAGACACAAAAGACCCCGAATAGTGAAAGCAGTCTTGCGGGGAAAAAGTGGAGCTGGAGAAATCAGACTCCCGGACTTCAGACTATACTACAAAGCTACAGTAATCAAGAGAATATGGTACTGGCACAAAAACAGAAATATAGATCAATGGAACAGAATAGAAAGCCCAGAGATAAACCCACGCACCTATGGTCAACTAATCTATGACAAAGGAGGCAAGGATACACAGTGGAGAAAAAGTCTCTTCAATAAGTGGTGCTGGGAAAACTGCTACAGCTACATGTAAAAGAATGAAATTAGAACACTCCCTAACACCATACACAAAAATAAACTCAAAATGGATTCGAGACCTAAATGTAAGACTGGACACTCTGAAACTCTTAGAGGAAAACATAGGAAGAACACTCTTTGACATAAATCACAGCAAGATCTTTTTTGATCCACCTCCTAGAGTAATGGAAATAAAAACAAAAATAAACAAATGGGACCTAATGAAACTTAAAAGCTTTTGCAAACAAAGGAAACTACAAACAACACGAAAAGACAACCTTCAGAATGGGAGAAAATATTTGCAAACGAATCAACGGACAAAGGATTAACCTCCAAAATATATAAACAGCTCATGCAGCTCAATATTTAAAAACAGACAACCTAATCCTAAAGTGGGCAGAACACCTAAATAGACATTTCACCAAAAAGGATATACAGATGGCCAAGAAGCTCATGAAAAGCTGCTCAACATCACTAATTATTAGAGAAATGCAAATCAATACTACAATGAGGTATCACCTCACACCAGTTAGAATGGGCATCCAATTCTACAAACAACAAATGCTGGAGAGGGTGTGGAGAAAAGGGAACCCTCTTGCACAGTTGGTGGGAATGTAAATTAATACAACCACTATGGAGAACAGTATGGCGGTTCCTTAAAAAACTAAAAATAGAACTACCACACGACCCAGAAATCCCACTACTGGGCATATACCCAAAGAAAACCATAATTCAAAAAGACACATGCACCCCAATGTTCATTGCAGCACTATTTACAATAGCCAGGTCATGGAAGCAACCTAAATGCCCATCAACAGACGAATGGATAAAGAAGATGTGGTCCATATATAGAATAGAATATTACTCAGCCATAAAAAGGAACGAAATTGGGTCATTTGTAGAGACGTGGATGAATCTAGAGACTGTCATACAGAGTGAAGTAAGTCAGAAAGAGAAAAACAATTACCTCATATTAACACATGTATGTGGAACCTAGAAAAATGGTACAGATGAACTGGTTTGCAGGACAGAAATTGAGACACAGATGTGGAGAACAAACGTATGGACACCAAGGGGGGAAAGTGGCGGCGGGTGGGGGTGGGGGTGTGATCAGCTGGGAGACTGTGATTGACATGTATCTACTGATGTGTATAAAATGGATGACTAATAAGAATCTGCTGTATAAAAAAATAAATAAAATAAAATTTAAGTAATAAATAAATTTAAAAATTTGGTAAGGATTGATAATTTCAGTGATGTAACAAAATCGAATCCAATTTACAGGTAAGTACCCAGATTGGTTTTTCCACAGGGAAGCGATGGAAGCCATTTAAATCTCTGCCAGACAGGACATAATTTGCATATCTATCAGTTATCTGTAATTTATTGAGTTGGCCAAAAGTTTCATTTTTTTCCGTAAGATGGCTCTAGTAGCACTTAGTTGTCTTTAACTTCATTCGAAACAATTTTGTTAGATTGTATGTGACAGCTGTCACATCAGTGTGCATTTAAAAAAGCTTGTCTGTAAAGCTTTTGATTTCTCCATTGAATGTGAATAAGAGCCTTACTGGATAGAGTATTTTTGGTTGTAGGTTTTTCCCTTTTACCACTTTAAATATATCCTGCCACTTCCTTCTGGCTTGCAGAGTTTCTGCTGAAAAATCAGCAGATAACCTTATGGGATTCCCTTATATGTTACTTTTTGCTTTTCCATTGCTGCTTTTAATATGTTTTCTTTGAATTTAATTTTTGTTAGCTGGATTAATATGTGCCTTGGTGTGTTTACCCTAGGGTTTACCCTGTATGGGACTCTCTGTGCTTCTTGGACTTGGGTGGCTACTTCCATTCCCATGTTAGAGAAGTTTTCAATTATAATCTCTTCAAATATTTTCTCAGACCCTTTCTATTTCTCTTCTTTTTCTGCGACTACTATAATGCAAATGTTGGTGCGTTTAATGTTGTCCCAGAGGACTCTGAGATTGTCTTCAATTCCTTTCATTCTTTTTTCTTTATTCTGCTCCTCATTAGTTATTTCCACCATTCTATCTTCCAGCTCACTTATTCATTCTTCTGCCTCAGTTATTCTGTTATTGATTCCTTCCAGTGGATTTTTCATTTCAGTTACTGTATTGTTCATCACTGTTTGTTCTTCAGTTTTTCTAGGTCTTTGCTAAACATTTCTTGTATTTTCTCAGTCTGTGCCTCCATTCTATTTCAGAGATTTTGGACCTTCTTTACTATCATTACTCTGAATTCTTTTTCAAGTAGGTTGCCTATTTCCTCTTCATTTATTTGGTCTTGTAGGTTTTTACCTTGCTCCTTCATCTGTAACATATTTTTTGTCATATAATTTTTTTTTTGATGGGTGGGGCTGTGTTCCCGTATTACTTCTTGTTTGGCTTGAGGCATCCAGCACTGGAGTGTACAGGCATTTGGGTAGAGCCGAGTCTTGGTACCGAGATGAGGACCTCTGGGAGACCTCACTCCGATTAACATTCCCTGGGGTCTAAGGTTCTCTGTTAGTCTAGTGGTTTGGACTTGGCGCTGCTACCACAGGAGCTCAGGCCCAACTCCTGGCCTGGGAACAAAGATTCCACAAGCCATGCAGGACAGCAAAAGAAAGACTTAAAAAAGGAGCAGTACAATAACAAAGAACAAAAAATGAAATAAAATCAGAAAAATAAAAAATATATTAGAAAAAATAAAAATACAAGTGAAACAAAGGGGGGGGCGGAGAACAACCAAAAGGAGTAGAACAATAACAAAGAATAAAGAATAAAATAAAATTAGAAAGATAAAATATTTATTAGAAAAAATAAAAATATACACGAAACAACAACAACAACAACAAGGTAAAACAGAACCACAACAGAAAAAAAAAAAGAAGGGGGGGCGGAAAAGGCCTTGGCTGTGGGAGGTGGGGTTTAGGCAGGGGTGGGGTTTAGGGCAGGGCGAGGGCCTAGGCTCAGGACCCATGTTGCGGGAAAAGGCAGCATGGCCAGACAGGGCCTTGGAGTGCAGAGTTTGGAGGTAAGGCCCTGGGTGGGTTTCTGTGGGCGGGGCTTAGGCTCAGTGCAGCCAGAGGGAGCCTTGGAGGGCAGAGGATCAGGCCCAGGACCTCAGCAGGCTCCCTGGGGCCCAAGTGGGCAGGGGAAAAAAAGGCCACATTCCCTCCCGATCCTCCAATCTCCTGAGGGTCTCTCCCTGTTCCCATTGATCCCTTCACCATGGGTGGGCCCCTCTGAGCCTGGGAACACCTTCCCTTCCGCAGCCACACCTCAGGGCACCGGTTGCATACCGCCTCTGTTCCTCCCCCGCCGCACATCCTACAGTTGTTTGGAGGTCCCTCCCATCCCCTTAGGTGTTTGTGTTCGCCCACCAGTGCCTGGCAGGTGCCCTAGTTGTCAGGAGATGCAAACTCTGCATCCTCCTAGTACACCACCTTGACTAAAACATGATGACCCAAAACCTATGGGATGCAGCAAAAGCAGTTCTAAGAGGGAAGTTTATAGCAATTCAATCTCACCTCAAGAAACAAGAAAAATCTCAAACAATCTAATCTTACACCTAAAGCAACTAGAAAAACAAGAACAAGGAAAACCCAAAGCTAGTAGAAGGAAAGAAATCATAAAGATCAGAGCAGAAATAAATGGAATAGAAATAAAGAAAACAATAGCAAAGATCAATAAAACTAAAAGTTGGTTGTTGTTTGAGAAGATAAACAAAGTAGATAAACCTTTAGCCAGACTCATCAAGAAAAAAAGGGAGAGGACTCAAATCAATAAAATTAGAAATTAAAGAGGAGAAATTACAACTGACACTGCAGAAATACAAAGGATCATAAGAGACTATCACAAGCAACTATATGCCAATAAAATGGACAAGCTGGAAGAAACGGACAAATTCTTGGAAAGGTACAACTGTCCAAGACTGAACCAGGAAGAATTAGAAAATATGAACAGATTAATCACAAGCAATGAAATTGAAACTGTGATTAAAAATCTTCCAACAAAAAACAGTCCAGGAACAAATGGCTTCACAGGTGAATTCTCTCAAACATTTAGAGAAGAGCTAACACCTATCTTTCTCAAAAAATATATGACAGGGGCTTCCCTGGTGGCGCAGTGGTTGAGAGTCCGCCTACCGATGCAGGGGACACAGGTTCGTGCCCCGGTCTGGGAAGATCCCACATACTGCGGAGCGACTGGGCCCGTGAGCCATGGCTGCTGAGCCTGCGGGTCCAGAGACTGTGCTCTGCAACAGGAGAAGCCACAACAGTGAGAGGCCCA
>RJWK010036389.1:0-21747 GCA_004363435.1 Platanista minor | reverse complement strand
CCCATGTGTGCACACCTGAAAAAGGGAGTGAGTGGCGTCCTCCATTGTTGGGATCCAGCCAGGAGGAGATGCTGGCGGCTTCTTAGCAGAGGCAGCTGGGGTGTGAGGAGAGGGTGTCCGGCGCTTGTAGAGCGTCAGCAGGCTTGGGACATTCATGAACAGGCCTCCGAGAGGGGGTGTCCAGGTGATAACGGGCCAGGGGGATTGGGCGTGGGAAGGCAGCTGGGGTGAGGGGGAAGGTCTTTGCTGGTGGAGATGGCTCACAGAAGTCGGGAGGTCCCCCTTGTACAACAGACGTCAAAGGCACCCAGGGTGACACAGGCCAAGAGTGGAATGCCACGGGGGAGTTGGGCCAGCGGTCCGCTGATGGCGGGTCCTGTAGGTGGTCAGAGAGCCTTGGCGGAAGCGGGAGGAACCCCCTTGGTGGGGCTGGAGCCCAGGAGGGAGATGTGAGAATGAGGGGGAGGTCCAAGGGGTAGGCGTGCTGGGCATAGTGGGAGGGACCCCACAGAGGCAGGACAGGATTGGATAGAGAGGAATGAATTAGGGAAATGCCAGGAGGAAGGAAGGAAGGCTGGGAGGGAGGGAGGGAGGAAGAGGAAGAAAGGAGAGAAAACTTGTGGTCATTTCTTAGGGCAGCCCCCAGGAAACTAAAACACCAAGAGACAGAGGCTGCATTTAGACCAATAGACTCCATAAATCCAAGGAAATTACAGAAAATATGATCATGCACCATAAAATGCAGGGAGAGAAGGCCCTCAAAGAAAAGATGAAGCATTAAAAGGATGGGATTCTGGGAGCACAAAGAGGCAAGGTGCGGACTGGCAGAGCTTAGCGCAAGAGAAGGAAAGAAGTAAGGCCACATTCCAAGTCACAGCAACACCAAAAAATGAATCACCACAACCAAAGATACCATTGGGGAAATGGTGAGCAGAGTCGCAGCTGCCACCCCAAACCCAGTTGGAAGACCAGGTGTTTTCTATGGGGTGTGGCTTTATCGGAATAGAGCGTGGTGCTTTTGTAGTACTATTTTTTTGTAATGTTAATTGACTTTGTGTAAGGCAGTTGTAGGTTGACAGAAACATTAGGTGAAAAGTATAGGGGATTCCTATGTACCCACTTCCCCTACAGATAGTTCCCCTGTGATGGACACCATTCATCAGTGTGGTACATCTCTTACAACTGATGGAGCAAGTTGGACCCATGATTCTTGACTCAAGTTCATAATCTGCATTAGGGGTCAGTCTTGGTGTTGCACATTTTATGGGTGTGGACAAAGGTATGATGACCTGTATCCATCATTGTATATGGTGTCATGCAGAGTAGTTTCATTGCCCTAAAAATCCCCTGTGCTCCACTTCCTCATCTGTCTTCCTCTCTTAACCCCTGGCTACCACTGATCCTTTCACTGTCTGCATAGTTTTGCTTTTTCTGGAATGTCATATAGAGCTGGAATCATGCACTACGTGCCCTTTTCAGATTGGTTCTTTTACTTAGTCATATGCACTGAAAGTTCCTCTGTGTCTCTCTGTGTACTTACTGCTTCTATTTTTCTGTTTTGTTCCTAATGACTCTTTTTAATTGTTGCAAAACTCAAGTTTTAAAAAATATTTTAAGATCTCAAAAAATGTGTTAATATCATAAAAGAAACTTGAACCCGCATTTCTTGTTCCACTCTCCCCAAATCCAGTCTGATTAGTAAGAGAGAGTCAGAGCAATAAGACACTAAGCAAAGGGGCTGTAATATTCCCCAAAGCATCTTTAAAAAAAAAAATTTTATTTATTTATCTATCTATTTATTTATTTATGGCTGCACTGGGGCTTTGTTGCTGCGCACGGGCTTTCTCTAATTGTCGCGAGCAGGGGCTACTCTTCATTGCGGTGAGCAGATTTCTCATTGCAGGGGCTTCTCTTGTTGTGGAGCACGGGCTCTAGGCGCGCGGGCTTCAGTAGTTGTGGCTCGCAGACTCTAGAGTGCAGCCTCAGTAGTTGTGGCTCGTGGGCTCAGTAGTTGTGGCTCGCGGGCTCTAGAGCGCAGGCTCAGTAGCTGTGGTGCACGGGCTTAGTGGCTCTGCGGCACGTGGGATCTTCCCGGACCAGGGCTCGAACCCGTGTCCCCTTGGCAGGCATATTCTTAACCACCGCGCCACCAGGGAAGCCCACCAAAGCATCTTATAATCACTGTGATGTGGCAGCCGTGGCTTCATGGGTCAGCTGAGCCACGAATTCCACGTCCTGATCCCCGTATGGTCGACAGAAAACGTCCCCCAAAACACCCATGTCCTAATTCCTAGAAACTTTGGATATGTTACCTTACATGACAGACAGGACTAAGTGAAAAGTATTGAGATGGGGGATTATTCTGGATTATCTGGTTGAGCTCAGTGTCATCACAAGTGTCCTTATAAGAGAGGGGCAGTGCTGTGATGATGAAGAGGCTGGACTAATGCACTTTGAAGATGGAGGGGGACCATGCACCCAGGAAGGAGGTGGCTTCCGGAAGCTGGAAAAGGTAAGAAAACACGTTCCCCTGCGGAGTTTTCACAGAGAAGCAGCTCTTTGCCAATTCCTTGATTTTACCCAAAGGGACCCTGTTGGACTTCTGATCTCCAGCACTGCAAGAGATTAAGTGCGTAGTTTTTAAAACGCCAAGTCTGGGGCTTCCCTGGCGGCGCAGTGGTTAAGAATCCGCTCGCCAATGCAGGGGACGCGGGTTCGAGCCCTGGTTCGGGAAGATCCCACATGCCGCGGAGCAACTAAGCCTCCTGTGCGCCACATCTACTGAGCCCGTGCTCTAGAGCCCATGCACCACAACTCCTGAAGCCCGTGCACCTAGAGCCCGAGCTCTGCCACAAGAGAAGCCACCGCAGAGAGAAGCCCGCGCACCGCAACGAAGAGTAGCCCCTGCTCGCTGCAGCTAGAGAAAGCCCGCACGCAGCAACGAAGACCCAACGTAGCCAATAAATAAATAAATAAATAAAAAGAAATTTATTAAAAAATTAAAAAATAAAATGCCAAGTTTGTGGGAATTTGTTACGGGAGCACGAGGAAAGTAACACAGGCCACAGTTTTCTTGGGGGCCAGGAAAAGCTCCCTGGTTTCCATGCTCTGTGGGGAACTGTACATCTATGTCAGGCTCAGCCCCTACAAACTCATAACATCTGTGTGATTTTGTGTCTGTCTTTCTGCTCATTTATCAACTTCCCTCATCGGGTGTGAATAATGAAGGGATCAAAGTGTGAAGCAAGCTTGGCAGAGAGAGAGTCTCCTAGGATAAAGATAATATAAATAAGTGACAGAATGTCCTTATGTATCAATATTACTTATAAAATTGTTCATATTCATACAAACATGAATTATTTCTATATAATTCACATTATATATACAATTTTATATGAAGATATATATATTATAAATGAAGAGATAGATTTTATAAATAATACATAGGGGAATTATATAATACTTTATATATGTATAAAAATGGCTTATATTTTCTTTACATAGACCATCCCTGCTATTCTGTTCCCAACTTCAGCAGCTGCTCCAGGGGCTATACCTGCTTTTAGCACAGTCTGCTCCGGAGAAATAACCCACTCAATTTGTAAAATGTGTATCCAGCACCCTGATACCCATATGCTGGGGATGCATTTCCGGGGATAGAGAAACAGCTACGGCTGGGGGCTTACAGTCTCTTAGGGCAGAGAGAAAGACATGCACACAGGGATTCCCATCCACAGAGTCTGATAACCACGTTGGAAACTCAGGGTTTGGGTTTTCCCAAATGCACTGCATGGAGGGACCCTCATCCTCAGGCTCTGGAGAAAGGATGATGAAGGGTCAGGTGGAGGGTCTCCCAAGGGTCTCCCACTGCATGAAGGAACCCCATCCTCGGGCGCAGTACATGGCCTTTCATTACCTTTGACTTGGGAGTTATCCCCCCACCCCCCGACCCCTGCCATCAGGTTACAGACCAGGCAGGTGGGCAACTTGCCCAAAGTGATTCAGAGGGTAACAGGGAAGACCGGACCTGGTGCTCAGGCTTGAGGACAGGCTCTTGGTTCTGGGGCCATCTCTGAGGCTTACTGAAGCCTGAGGACCCTCTGTAGCCAACAGTGACCCAGGCTGGCCAGCTTACCATGCTGACCATCACCCTGGAGAGAGTCCTGTGTTTTTTCCCTGGACATCCCCCCAGGGAAACATCACTGGTCTCCATGTCAAGACCCCCATGAAAGCTTATTTTCTCTTCCCCCAGCGGTTCCACGTCCTTCGGGCAGCCCCATGTGTGCCCTGGCGATGGCCGTTCTACTGTCCATGCTGCTGGTCCCCTCACTCCTCCTGACCCAGGAGCACTGGGATAAACGTATGAATGTGCTTGACCTGTTCTTGTTGCTCCCATTCCTATGACCCTGGGTTCTGGGGGACACATCCCAATGCCTGCATCTAATTTCATTTTACCTTCATATGCAACGGTCAACCAGCATCACACTTCCTGTTGTGCTCCCCCCTTCTGGTGATGTGAATTCTCCCCCACCCGTTCTGCAGACACAGGTGATGGTGGCCAACTCCGTTTACTACGGCAGGATCTGAATAAATAGCCTTTGCTCCTTCCTGCTTTGTTGGTCTTTGTTTATTTCCACGGTGGACATCTCCCCTTGTAGAAAAGGCAGGAAAGAGAAGTGGGAAAGGGGTAGGGGGTGATGAGGATGTGAGAGGGGTAGGGGGACAGTGATTTCCAGCCCTGATCCCTGCTCACAAGATGTGAGACGCATTGGTTAAGGGAGAATGGAGACGGGAAAAGAGTCGTTTCTGACTCCTGAGGCTGTATGTTTCAGATCTTCCAACTGTGGAACAGAACTCCAGTCTAAACATGAAGTTTGACCCAAAGATGACAAAATTAACTTGGGACTGCCAGGAAAACTCTACCTACGGGGAATGTGTGTTGATTCACAAAGAGAAGGGACAGATTAAAAAAAAGGTAAGATGGATTGGAAGTGCTCAACCACTGTTCTTTGTAGAGCTCTCTCGTCAAGCAGGACAAATAAAAAACATACTTGTGACATTGGGACCCTTCACAGACTCATGGTTCGAAGCGCACCAGCAAAGTGCTGCTCGTGTCCAAGATGTGTCCAGAGGGTTGATTCCCTGAGAGAACCCCATTCCTCCCTCAGGCATCTCTATTCCAATTAGCCTGGGGGCTCCTGGCTGCCTCCAATGGCAGCCTTTTGCTCACTTGGTCCACCTGCAAGACTTAATCCTGAGAGAGAAATAGCATTAGCTCTGCCTGTTCAATGGAAATAAAGTAAACAGACTGGCTTGGATACAGTGTAAAGGTGAAACCTGTGAGAGAATGGTGGGTATGAGATAGGACAAGAAAAGTCAATCCCATAAAAGAGGGTGTGAAGTTCCCATACAGTTTAAAGGGATGAGGGCTCTCATATTAAAAGGTGAGCTCTGGGACTTCCCTGGTGGCACAGCAGTTAAGAATCCGCCTGTCAGTGTGCAGGGGACACGGGTTCGATCCCTGGTCCAGGAAGATCCCACATGCCGCAGAGCACCTAAGCCCATGCGCCACAACTACTGAGCCTGTGCTCTAGAACCTGTGCGCCACACTACTGAGCCTGCATGCCACAACTGCTGAAGCCCTCGCGCCTAAGGCCTGTGCTCCACAACAAGAGAAGCCACCGCCATGAGAAGCCCACACACCGCAACGAAGAGTAGCCCCCGCTCGCCGCAACTAGAGAAAAGCCTGCACCCAGCAACGAAGACCCAATGCGGCCAAATATGAATAAATAAATTTATTAAAAAAAAAAAAAAAAGGTGAGCTCTATTCTGACCTTCTGAACGCTGCTAGTTGGCGTCTTCCCAAAGAAGGTACCTGGGGGAGATGTCACAGAGGGAGGTGGATGTCATCACAGGGTCAGGGTAGGAGCAAACAACATCAGGATGAAACAAAAGAAGACTGGTTCTTAATTCACTGACTGATGACATCTTTTCAGGTCAAAGACAAGGAATGTCAGTGCACCTTTCAGGACTGTTCTCTCCATGGGGGAGTCACGCTCATTGTCGAAGTGAATATCAACCAAAGACGAATTTCAGAAACACTGGTCTACCTGAACCCAGGTAGGGAAAACATGGTGGTGTTCCTTCTCCTCCCCATGAGCATCAGGGTACATTCCCCCACTTTTTTCTGCTATATGGAGATAGAATTGACACATAGGAATTGCATATATTTAAGATGTACATTTGGTGGTTTTTTTTTTTTAAATCTTTTTGGCCATGCTGCGCAGCCTGTGGGATCTTAGTTCCCAAACCAGGGATTGAACCTGGGCCCTCAGCAATGAGAGCGCAGAGTCCTAACCACTGGACCCCCAGGGAATTCCCACATTTGGTGTTTTGACGTATATACACTTTGTGAAATGATTACCACAATTGAGCTATTAACATATCCATCCTGTCATGTAGGTTTTTTTGTTTGTTTTTTTGTTTTTTTGTTCTGAGAACCCTGGAGATCTACTCTCTTAGTGAATTTCAAGTGAACAATCCAGTATTTTAACCATAGTCAATATGTTGTGTGTTAGATCCCTGGAACTTACTCATCTTATAGCTGGATATTTGTACCTTTTGACGAACATGTTCCCATTTCCCCCACCCTCCCCAGCCCCTGGAACCCCCATTCTATTTTGTGTTTCTATGAGTTCTCTTTAGATTCCACATATAAGTGAATCACATAGTATTTGTCTCTCTCTGTCTGACTTATTTCACTTAGCGTAATACCCCCAAGGTCCATCCATGTTGTCGCAAATGGCAGAATTTCCTCCCTTTCATGGCTGAATAATGTTCCTCTGTGTGTGTGTGTGTGTGTGTGTGTGTGTGTGTGTGTGTGTATCACTTCTTTATTCATTCATCCCTCCACACAAACACTTAGTTTATTTCCATATCTTGGCTTCTGTGAATAATTCTGCAGTGAACATGGGGGTGCAGATATCTCTTCGAGATCCAGATTTTATTTCCAGGGAATATACACTCATAAAAAGTATCACTGGATCATATGGTAGTTCCAGTTTTAATTTTGGGGGGAATCGCCACACTGTTTCCCGTAGTGGCTGCACCAATTTACATCCCCACCAACAGGGCACGAGGGTTCCCTTTTCTCCACATCCTTGTCAACACTTGTTATTTCTTGTCTTTTTGATGAGAGCCATTCTGACAGGTGTGAGGTGATACCTCACTGTGGTTTTAATTTGCATTTCCCTGACAATTAGTGATATTGAGCATCTTTTTCAGTACCTGTTGGACATTTGGATGTCTTCTTTGGAAAAACATCTATTCAGATCCTTTGACTGTTTTTTAATCAGAATATTTGTTTTCTAAAAATTTGTTTTTTGCTATTGGGTTGCTTGAACTCTTTATATATTTTGGCTATTAACTCCTTATCAGATGCGTATGGTTTGCAAATATTTTCTCCCATTCCATAGGTTGGCTTTCCGCAGTGTTGATTGTTTCCTTTGCTGTGCAGAAGTGTTTAGTTTGATCCAATTCTAGTTTTCTACTTTTGTTTTTGTTGCCTGTGCTTTTGGTGTTAAATCCGAACAATCATTGCCGGGACCAATGTCAAGATGTTCTTTCCCTATGTTTTCTTCTAGGAGTTTTACAGTTTCAGGTCTTATATTTAAGTCTTTAATCCATTTTGACTTGATTTCTGTATGTGGTGTGGGGTAAGGACCCAATTTCATTCTTCTGCATGTGGATATGCAGTTATCCCATCATCATTTAGTAAAGACACTAATCCTTTCTCCCTGGTGTGTTCTTGGCAGGTTTATCAAACATCAGTACACCATAAGGGCGGGGATTTATTTCTGGGCTCTCTAATCTGTTTCAGTTATCTCTATGTCTACTTTTTTTTTTTTTTTGCGGTATGCGGGCCTCTCACTGTTGTGGCCTCTCCCATTGTGGAGCACAGGCTCAGTGGCCATGGCTCACGGGCCCAGCCGCTCCGCGGCATGTGGAATCCTCCCGGACCGGGGCACGAACCCATGTCCCCTGCATCGGCAGGCGGACTTTCAACCACTGCGCCACCAGGGAAGCCCTCTATGTCTACTTTTATGCCATCATAGTACAGTTTTAATTACTGTAGCTTTGTAATATATCTTGGGATCAGGCAACATGAGGCTTCCAGCTTTGTTCTTCTTGCTCAAGATGGTTTTCGCTATTTGGAG
Organism: Platanista minor; assembly: GCA_004363435.1. Classification (NCBI taxonomy): domain Eukaryota; kingdom Metazoa; phylum Chordata; class Mammalia; order Artiodactyla; family Platanistidae; genus Platanista; species Platanista minor. The sequence continues at coordinate 13,531 of RJWK010036389.1, read as the reverse complement.
TCTTGTGGTTCCATACGAATTTTAGGACTGTTTTTTCTTTTTCTTTAAAGTATGTCATTGGGGTTTTGATAGGGGTCACATTGACCTATAGATCACTTTGGGTAGTATGGACATTTTAACACTATTAATTCTTTCAGTCCATTAACACAGGGTGTCTTTCCATTTATCTGTGTCTTTTTTCATTTCCCTCATCAATGTCTTATAACATTGAACTTACAAGCCTTTCACCTCCTTGGTTAAGTGTATTCCTAGGTACTTTACTCTTTTTGTTGCTATTGTAAATGAGTTTTTTTTTCTTAACTTCTGTTTCAGCTATGTCATTGTTACTGTGTGGAAATGCCATTGATTTGTGTATGTTGATTTTGTATCCTGCAACTTTACTAAATGTATTAGTGTCAATATTTTTTTTTTTTGTTTAGTCTTAGGGTTTTCTACATATATGATCATATCATCTGCAAACAGAGATCATCTTACTTCTTTCTTTCTGATTTGAATAACTTTATTTCTTTTTCTTGTCTAATTGCTCTGGCTAGGACTTCAGGTACTATGTTAACTAGGAGTGGTGAGAGTGGGCATCCTTGTCTTGTACAGGATCTTAGAGGAAACACTTTCAGTTTTTCTCAGTTGAGTATGACATTAGCTGTGGGATTTTCATATTTGGCCTTCATTGTACTGAAGTAAATCCTTTCTATACCTATTTTGTTGAGAGTTTTAATCCTGAATGGATGTTGAATTTTGTTGTTGTTGTTTTTTTTTTTTTGCGGTACGCGGGCCCCTCACTGTCGTGGCCTCTCCCGTTGCAGAGCACAGGCTCCGGAAGCGCAGGCTCAGCGGCCATGGCTCACGGGCCCAGCCGCTCTGCGGCATGTGGGATCTTCCCGGACCGGGGCATGAACCCGTGTCCCCTGCATCGGCAGGCGGACTCTCAGCCACTGCGCCACCAGGGAAGCCCTGGATGTTGAATTTTGTCAAACATTTTTTCTGCATCTATTGAGATGATTATGTGGTTTATCTCTTTCACTCTGTTAATGTGGTGCATCACGTTGATTGATGTGCATATGTTGAGTCATTCTTACACCCAAGGGATAAATTTGACTTTTAATGTGCTGTTGGATATGGTTTGCTAACATTTTGTTGGGGATTTTTACATCTATGCTTATTAGGGATATTGGCCTGTAATTTTCTTTTCTTGTGTCTTTGTCTGGCTTTGGTATCAGAGTGATGAGTGATGCTGACCTCATAAAATGAGTTTAGAAGTGTTCCCTCTTCTCTTTTTGGGAAGAGTTTGAGAAGAATTGGTATTGATTCTTCTTTGAACCATGAAGCCATCCGGTCCATCCCCCTTTAAACTCCATGTACAAATTATTTTGTTTCTGTCTCTTCCCAGGTGGGGAGGGCACAGCTGCCCAAAACTTCTCCTGTCTTATCTACAATGCAGATTTCATGAACTGCACCTGGGCCAAGGGCCAAGCAGCGCCCAATGACGTTCAATATTTTTTGTATATAAGAGACTCAAAGTAAGTGTTACCTCATGTAGACAACCCTGAGAAATACAATGAAGAAAGAAATATGCCCTGATTGTTCTCTGAACACTTTGGAATCTTACAGGAAAAAAATCGAAAGAGAATGTCCTCGTTACCTAAAAGACTTGGGAACCCATGTGGGATGTCACCTCCGAGACCTCTCGGGATTAACTTCGTACAGTTACTTCCTGGTTAATGGTACCAGCCAAGAAACAGGAATCCAGTTCTTCGATTCGGTTTTATTGTTAAAAGAAATAGGTGAGAGCAACCACCTGTGATTTAACCACTGCCTAGTAGGTCCGACAGAGCTTGCGTTGAAATCTCCATAAGTTTCCTGGAGATGCTGTAACAAATGACCACAAACTGGGAGGCTTAAAACAATGGAAATGTATTCTCTTGCAGTCTGGAGGCCAGAAATCCAAAATCAAGGCATTGGCAGGGTTGGTTCCTTTTGCACTCTCTGAAAGAACTTCTGCTCTCATGCCTCTTTCCTAGCTTCTGGTGATGGCCAGGAGTCCTTGGCTTATGGATGCCTCATTTCAATCTCTGTCCACATGTCCATCTTCCTGGTATATCACACATCTCCCTTCCTTCCTTTGATACAGACACCAGTCATTGGATTTAGAGCTCATCTTATCCAGAATGACCTCATCTCAAGATCCTTAATTACTCAATCAAACATGTCCACAAATTAGAGAGACAGCCACCCGAGAAGAGCAGGCATGGTAGCTCCACACCCTTTGCTCATGTCTTGCCCTATGCATCTCTTCTGTCTGGCTGCTCCTGAGTTATGTCCTTTTATCGTAAAACAGTGATCTAGTAAATAAAATGTTTCCTTCTCTTGAAAATTAATCAAAACCACGGAGGAGGTCAGGGGAATCTTTGATCTATAGCAGGTTAGTTGGAAGCACAGGTGATGACCTGGACATGGGATTGACATCTGAAGTGGGAGGACTGAGCCCTTCACCTGTGGAATCTGACGCTATCTCCAGGTAGATAGTGTCAGAATTGAGATGAATTGTAGGACACCCAGCTGGTGTCAGAGAATTGCTTGGTGGTGTTGGGGGTTGGAAGGAAGTCCCACATATCAGAACTGGGTGCAGAATCCTAAGTCCAGATCACAACGATAGGCCAGAGGAGTTATATCCTTTACTTTGTTCTGAGCTGGATAACCCAGTGTAAGTATCCTAGGGATAGAGCATCTCATCTCTAAAGTTAAAGACGATCAGATCTACTCGATGTGGCTGTGGAGTCCATGAGATTCACAGTCACAGGAGAAGCTTCACACAGCCAAGCTGTCCAAACAGACCTTCAAAGGTTCCAACAACAAAATTGAGTCTCAGCTTTTAGAATGGAACAGATGCCCGTCAAAATGCAGTCAGATACAGAACTCCCATCCTGTTGATTGCTGGCATGCACCGTCATGGGGTCACTGTTTGGATATCTGTTCAACGATGAAGGACACTGAAGTTCCTTGACCTTTTCACACATGCATCAACTCCCCCATTTGGAAACCATGACTTTGCTAGCTCCATGTGGACCCGATTCCTCCAAGCCCCCATCTATCCCTCCTTCCCTCCCTTTGGGTAACCTGCTACAAGGACAAGTGTGCACCCGGTTGAATCTACCCAGATGCCACCTGCTCTTTCTCTCCTTAGAATCTGACAGTCCAAGCCCCTCCACCCATCCTGGACCACTGTGAATTCTTCCTTTTTTTGCCAGCTCTTTCTCTTCTTTCTAGCGCTCTGCTCCAGGCTGGTCTCTTGAAGATACTCCCGTATGCCAAACAATGTCTTCTCTTGAACGCCATCCCCCTCTTTCTACCTGCAGGCTCCCTGATCCCATAGGATAGTCCAGGCCTCTTAAGGCTAAAGACAGCTCAAATCAGCCTCTCTCCTGCCCTCCAAACCCATCACCACCTACCTCCTCAGGTCTTCTTTTTTTTAAATTTTATTTATTTTTGGCTGCGTTAGGTCTTCGTTGCTGCGCGCGGGCTTTCTCTAGTTGCGGGGGCTACTCTTTGTTATGGCGCACGGGCTTCTCATTGCAGTGGCTTCTCTTGCTGTGGAGCACAGGCTCTAGGCGCATGGGCTTCAGTAGTTGTGGCACGTGGGCTTCAGCAGTTGTGGCTCACAGGCTCTAGAACACAAGCTCAGTAATTGTGGCTCATGGGCTTAGTTGCTCTGTGGCATGTGGGATCTTCCCAGACCAGGGCTCGAACCCATGTCCCCTGCATCAGCAGGTGGATTCTTAACCACTGCACCACCAGGGAAGTCTCCCCAAGTCTTCTTGAACCCAAACTTCCTCCCTTCTGCACATGGTGGCCTGATGATTGATCACCTTGCCCAAGACCCAACACTCAGACCCACCCCTGCCTCCTGGTGAACTTGGTGAGCTACCATCAACGTTGGGAAGGCAGAACTGGGTCTCCTTTCTGTGGTCCAGAGGAAGCATTCTGGATTAGAGGTGTCTGCTGGGTTCTCGTTACAGAGCAATATAACCCACCCAACAATATCACCGTACACTGCAATGAATCACACTGCTTCATCCGGTGGGAAAAGCCCAGGACCCGAAAAACACTGTCCATCAGGGAGTTCCAGTACCAGCTGGACATCCAGAGACAGGTGAGTGGACACTGCTCCAAGCAGGGCAGCACTCCTCAAGAAGCTTGGCGGCCACCACCATGACCCACCGTGAGAACCTGCGTCACATGAGGTGGGCTCAGAATGGGTGAACATCAGGGAAAATTCAGGGTCTGCTCCAAGCCCACCTGGACCCAGTGCAGACAAGGAGGAACCTCTGCTCCAAGCCCCCCTGAGTTCTTATTAGGATCCATTTCCAGCTGAGGTTCTAGAAGGAGCCATGAACAGGGGCACCCTCCCTCCTGTGGACATGTTCCATCCTTCTATATGGGGTCTACTGCAGGTTAGGGGGGACAGAAGGAGCTCAACACTTTGTTGGGCCCTGACTGTTCCGGTTTTTCCTGACTGCACTCAAAGGGGGAGATTGGATGAGACCTATGAAAAACCTTAAAAATGGAGAGAAATAAACATTCTATTTTGGTTTGGGTTTTTTTTTTTTTCTAGAGTAATACCGGAAGCAGTAGAAATCAACTGGTGAGTTACAACTCTGACCCAAAATATGACCCTTGTAGCTTAAGCATACAATGTTGGGCAATGGACACATGCCAACTGCAAACTTGGTCCAGCAGTGGCCAGGATGGGGATGGGGTAAAAACCAGAGGATGGAGGTTCCCTAGAGTACCGTCCAGTCAGTGATATAGGGGCACCCCCCAGTAGTCCCCTGGATGGGGTCTCCGTCTTCTATCCATGTTGGTCAAGGAAATATTCCTTGGAGTGTCAAGGAGATGATGTCTTCTTCCAAAATTCCTCTCAAGGTTGATCATCAAAGTAATTTTTGTTGATCTTTTCTAAGTTTCACCACCACTCTGACCTCAGTATCCTCCTCTGTCCTATGAGGAAGTTGAACTTGGTCCTCTTAACATCCTTTATAGGGGCATTATCTATCCATGGGTTGGTTCATACCCACTGTAGCTCTTGAATCATTCCTGCATCTATACTTACGATCCTAGCAACCCCAGGAGTGGTTACTTGGAAAATGGCAGAATCACTCATTGTCATTATTCCCTTAAGCATTCCTCCCAAGTTCTCAGGACATAAAGTACCAGATTGGGAGAGTGTGGCTTTGAATCTTTCACTTTAGTTGGGCAACTGAAAAGACACCTGCACTCTGTTTCTCAACACAGGCAACAACTCTGTCTAACTTTCTATTTTCTCCAAAGATTGTGGTGTCTGGTGACTCGGGGAATAAATACAGCTTTCCGGGACCGGGGTTCAGAGCCAAACATACTGTGAAGATCAGGACGGCAGATGCCCGGCAAGCCCACTGGGGTGCCTGGAGTCAGCCAGCTGAGTTTGGTACATGTCCCAAGATCATCACTGGACAGATCCTGGCATCCTGAGTTCATCTCTGAGCCATTCTGGGAGGGGTTCCTGTCCACCGGCCCCTGCAACACTGTTCCCCTGGCAATAGCAACGGCTCGTGAGAGGGACCCTTTAAGAATAACTAAGAGCCTTCCTAAGCCTCTGCCCCACCAGGAAATGACCCATCCCTCCTGGTCACGCCAAACAGCCATCACGGTCCACCTCTGGTCAGGATACAGCTCACATCCAAACTGGCTCTGTTGCTTTCTAATCAGGGGAGGGCTAGCCTGACAGATTTTACTGCCTTTCTCCTTCTAACTTTGATTAGTTGGCAAGAATATAATGCTTTGGCCCTAAAGCCAATCTGATACTTAAGAGTCTAGCCTTCCCTTACATCCAGTCTCAAACACCTTCAGTGTTTTTTTTGTTTTGTTTTGTTTTTTTGCGGTACGCGGGCCTCACTCTTGTGGCCTCTCCTGTTGCGGAGCACAGGCTCCTGACGCGGAGCACAGGCTCCGGACGCGCAGGCTCAGCGGCCACGGCCCACGGGCCCAGCCGCTCCGCGGCACGTGGGATCTTCCCAGACCGGGGCACGAACCCGCGTTCCCTGCATCGGCAGGCGGACTCCCAACCACTGCGCCACCAGGGAAGCCCCACCTTCAGTGTTTTAGCAAGCATAGTATGCATACGTTTTTGTTTTTGTTTTTGTTTTTCTGATCCAAGATCAATGCCTTTGATACCTGCCAGTGTAGAATTTATGAAATGAAATAAGGATTCAGCAATATTTCATAAGCTGGAAGGCACAGCTGAGTACAATAAGGAATTGATTTGCCATCTTGCATTTGTCAGTGGGTTCTTAGCCATGACACCAAAGGCAGGAATGATAAAAGAAAAAAATAGGTAAACCGGACTTCATCGAAGATGAAAACTCTTGTGCATCAAAGGACACGCTCAAGACAGTGAAAAGACAAGCCATGAAAGGGGAGAAAATATTTCAAATCATTTGATAAGGGCCAAGCCTCCAGAGCATATAAAGTATTCTGAGAAGCCAAGAACAAAAACACTGACAGCCCACTTTAAAAATGGGTTTAAAATATGCACCCGCCCCACCAAAAAAATAAGAATAGACAAAAGGAATAGACTTTTCCCGGAATAGAGTTCTAAACAGACTTGGCTGACATCCATGTGACTTTTTTTGGTTTCACTTCCCCTCCGGAATATGCACTTTTGACAATTAACATATTGCTTTAAAAAACAACTACAGCTTTGTGTAATAGGTCACATTTTATCTGTTCATATTGAAAAATCTCACAATGGCAGCCCCTCCGTCAGGTTATGAGGATCCTGATAGAATTGGGATTTCTCACTGGATTTTTAAACATTCACAGACAAAATGTGCCCTATTAGAAAAATAATGTACTGTAAAGAGCACTTATTCTAAATGACACGCGAAATTAAAGCTTAAGAATAGATGGGATGCAATTTTGTTTAAAACCGTACGCCTGGAAATGTGCACTCATCTTTTTTTGGTCTGTTTTTAAATTGAATTCTTGATCTTTGGGTTGCTGTGTCTTAAAATCGCTTTATGTGTTTTGGACGTGATCCCGGGGTCGTGCTGTCCCACGAACATCTTTTTGTGCAAGTTGCAGGACTGGGTCCTTTCTTTAGATGTCCGTCCTGCTCTGGGCATGTTTCCTCCTCCGTGAGCTGGCTGAGTGGTGACAGCTCATGCCCCGCCGGCCCCTGGCCTACTTGGCGTGTTCCCCTCTCTCTCCCCAGGCTCTGCGGAACCAGAGTCCAGCCTGGTGCATGTCTACCTGCTGGTGGTCCTGGGGACCCTCGCCTGTGGCCTGACCGTCAGCTGCCTTTTCAAAAGGTAACCGCAGGTCGTCCTAGGTGGGCATCCCCGTGGTCAGCGGAGGGGGCCGGTGTTTATTCCAAAGACAGCCCCAATCGGCTGGCTAAAAAGAGAGGGCAGCCTGCAAACATCCCAGGCGGTCCCAGCCAGCCGATTGGCGTGTGGGTTTTCTGGAGGAAAACTTGTCTGGAAAAAGGGAAGGAAGTTGGAGAGATGGAAAAACACACAGGAGAGAAACAGCTCTGACGCTCCATCCGTCAGTGGCAGGCGAGCTGGCAACCAACAAGGGTCTTTCCTGCCCCCAGACTCCTGCCGGCCACCCCTCACAGCTCTGCTGTGCTCAAAGTTCTGCCTGCCTTCAGTGCCTTGGAGCTTCTGGAATTCTCAGAATGTCTCTCCTCCTCTGATTTTCATTTCCCCCAGCACAAGTTATTCAGCTCCGGCTCCCAAACCACTGCAACAATCAGCCTGTCCACGGGCACCTCTGCAGTCATCTTTCCTGTTGTGTGACCCTGGCATCACGCAGGGTCTGTGGCCACCGGGCAAATGCGTTGCAATGAATCATGAACATGCAGGCTAAAGTTGCATGCGTATGGCATGACGCACTCTGCAAAGCATGGGGAGATTTTGCACCTGGAGAACCTCCTGCAGGATGTGGGGATGCTGTGGGCATCCACCTGCGGCCCCTGTCCTGATGCCGCTGTCCTGGTTGGGCATCCTGTGCTAAATGTCCCCCAGGACCAGGTGAGACACTGGTCTGCCCTGTGAAAGCAACTGTGAGGCACTCCTGTTCCCAGGGACACGGGACCTGGGAGCAAAGAGGCGTTTGGGCAGCCAGGCCACTGGCTGTGGTGACAGGGACAGATCTCATGCCTTACATGGAAGACTTATCTTAAAGAAAAGCTGTGTGAGTTTCCTGTAGCTGCCGGAACCAGTGACCACAAGCCAGAGGCTTAAAACAACAGGAATCCATCCTCCCACATCCTGGAGACCAGACCTCTGAGGTCAAGGTGTCCCAGGGCCGCGCTCCCTCCAGAGGCTCTAGGGGAGGGTCCTTCCCGCCTCCTCCAGCCTCTGGGGGCTCCAAGCGTCCCTGGGTTTGTGGCCGCCTCCCTCCCGTCTCTGCCTCCATCTTCCCGGGGCTTCTCCTCTGTGTCTGTGTCTCTCCTCTTCTGTGTCTTAGAAGGACCCTGTCATTGGATGTAGGGCCACCTCATCTCAGACCCTTTACTGCATCTCATCTGCAAAGACCCCGTTTCCAAATAAACTCCCGCTCCCAGGTTTCAGTGGTCAGGAGTTGAATATATCTTTGGAGGCTACCTTTCAGCTCAGTACAACCTCTCCTGATGATGTCACAGGATTGGAGGTACCATTCGTGTGGTGAGAAAGAAAATAAACGCCCCTGTGAACATGCAGCAGGACTGGAATGCTGCGGGACCATGGAATATGCTGGTTAAAACATAGCATTGAAAATATGTGACATCAACAGAAGATGGCCCAGTCTGGAACCGTGGGCTTCAAGGTTGGATAAGCCTCCTGGTCTTTAAACACCAGAGACCTCAGACTCCTCCAAGCTGCCGGAGACTGGACATGTCCCCCACTCCCATCCCTGTGCCCAAGGGAGTGAGTGAAGGTTCTAGAAAGACCCTCACAGAGTCTATCATTTTCTCCATGGTCTAAGCCTGGAGTTTGTCCTTCTGTTATTCTTAAAGGAAATTGTTCTGAAGAAATGAGCCTGGATGGCGTGTTGGCACGTGACGTGACAACATGTCCCCTTTGGGTGCAAGAAGGCAATTGGGCGTCTAGGTCTTTTCTTCACACATTTCTTGTCTCACCAGGTTCCTAGGGATGCACAGGTTATTCCCGCCAATTCCACGGATCAAGGATAAATTGAACGATAACCATCAAATCGACCACCAGGTACATATAGGGTAGGGGGCAACCCAGGATGGGGAAGAGGGAACAGTGACCCCAGAATCTCAACTCTGTCCACCCAAAGGGGTCCACAGGATGTGGCTGCCATCCCGTGTCCTGCTCCCTGACCTTCAGGGGTCAGGGACTGGGGTTTTACCTACGAGCTGTGTCTGGGGAAATTGGGTGGGGAGAGAAGGAAGATGGGGAGGGAGAAAGAGAGAGGTAGAGACAGACTGAAAGGGGTCTGACCAGACCTCTGGGGGGGGACAGCTCCCAGAGCGGTTGAAAAAGGACAAGGGACAAGGGAGACCCCCATAACATGAGACCCCCCCCCCTTGGGTGCACCCTTCACATCTGCCTCTCCATGGGGCGGGGGCTACGTCTACCTACTCCGCTGTCTGGCATCATATCCCCCAGCTCTCAGCTTGCTCACCCCCGTTTTTGAGCTGGGCGTCTCTCCTCTCAGGAGCACCGACCCACGCCCTCTCCGGGTCCCTGGGACCTCCAGGGTCCCGCCCACCCCAGGGGGCCAGGATGAGCCACACCCTGCTCCCCCTGAGCTCTGGGTGGCCCTAGCATATGTGATACTCTAGGCACAGATGTCCCTCCCACATGCTCATCTGCCAGCTACAAGATCTGACGCTGAGAGCCGTCTCTGATTTCTAGCTAAACCCCCCATGGCCACTGCTCACGGGGCTCTTGACACCCCCATACTTCTCCCCATCAGATCCTCTGGGAGAAATTTACACATGATGTGGGAAAAGGTGACAAGGAAGAGGTCTTAGCCGTGGAAGAAGTCACAGAAGCCCCAGCGAATGCGTGAATTCCAGATGTCTGCATCCCCAGGACTTTCTGGAAGTTGTTGGTTTTTTTTAACAATTTCTTTTAATGTTTTTTCAATGTTTTGCTTAATTGTTTTGAATGTAGCTTTTAAAAATTGGTTTGAATAGCACAGGGAGATCAGCTTGGTGCTTTGTGATCCCCTGGATGGGTGGGATAGGGAGGGTGGGAGGGAGGAGATATGGGAACATATGTATATGTATAATTGATTCACTTTGTCAAAAAAAAAAAAATTGGTTTGAACATTTTTCTAGCTTTCTGTTTTCTTTTGTTTTTTTACTCTAAAAAATAACGTGATGTTTCGCAAAGATGCTTTTGTAGTTGGAGGGATGTTTCGAGGCCCGTCAATCCTGACCACGTAATACGCCTTCCAGCTGCTCCAGGGAAACGGAATCCCTTCCTCACAGGGTGGGGTCCGAGCTGCTGCTGGCCACTGGGGCTGGGATGAGGGTCTGTGCCGCCGCCCGCTTCCACTGGCAGAAGATTTACACCCTCTTTTGTTCTCTATTGGCTGCAGTTTAGAAAGGAATGACTTTCCAGTGGCTGCTCTAACAGGACCACAATTACTGAGTCGACACAGCGGGCGTCTACTCGTTGTAGTTTGTAAACCCTCCTGCCTGCTTCTTATAGGGATGCTTGTGGATTATGTCACACCCACCTGGGTAATCCAGGACCAATTCCCCATCTCAGAGATCTGGGACTTAATCACATCTGTAAAGTCCCTTCTGTCAGAAGGCAACATTTTTGTAGGGTCAAGGTATTAGGATGTGGACCTCTTTGGGGACATTTTTTTGTCCACCACACGGAGATCAGAACCTGGAGGTCCTTGGGGACATTATTCTGTCCACCACACGGAGCCCAAGGAGGGAAGCTTGGTTGAGCGGCCGTGATGGGCCAGCTCAGAGCCGCCCTCACTCCCCAGAATTCGCACCTGACCCACTGGGCTCTGTGCCCCCTCCCCATACCTGCCCTGTGCATCCCTCCCGTCTGACTTGGATCCTAAGTCAAAACCAGCTGAGTTACATGCTTTATCATAAACCAGCAAAGTCTTTATTTTCAATTCCAGTCTTTGCCTGAGTCCCGTGAGCAGTTTTAGCAAATTATCAACCCTGAGGAGGCGGGTCATGGGGATCCCTGATTTATAGCCAGTCGGTCAGAAGTCCAGGCTGCCCGGGACTCCCAACTGGGGCTCTGAAGGGAGTGAGATCTGGAGTCTTGGGGAGCCGGTTGTAGGAGTTGGAAAATGGCCCGGAAGATCGCACACACCCACATGAAAGACAGAGCAGCTGAGCATTTTACTGCACGGATGTCACATCTCAAGAGAAATGAGTTATTTATGTCTGTGAGTCTGTTTCTGCTTTGTATATAAATTCATTTATTTTTTAGATTCCAAAGTGATGATTACCAGAGGAGAGAGGAAGCGGGGAGGGGATAAATTAGGAGTTTGGGATTAAGAGATACAAACTACTATACATAAAATCGATAAGCAACAATGATTTACTTTGTAACACAGGGAACAATATTCAATATCTTGTAATAACTTATAGTGGAAAATAATCTGAAAAAACATATATATGTATAAAACTGAATCACTTTGTCGTACACCTGAAACCAACACAACACTGTAAATCAACTAGACTCCCATATAAAATAAAAATTAAAAAAGAAACTAAGGTCGTTCTAATGGAAAAAAATGAGTTCTTGGACTGATGCCCCAGGCACTCAGCACCTAATGCCCCTGTATCCTTCTGTGGCCCCAGTGGTGATCGATTGGCTGCAGTGTCCCAGCCCATCGTCTCCGTGATGCTCAGGCTGCAGGCGCCTGCCCGTCTCTGCCACCCAGGTGGCACGGCCTGGACCCTCCTGGTGACTGTGTGGTTTGCAGAATGGTGCCCCTGTGCTCACACGAGGGGTCAGCGGCTGCAGAGGCAGACTTTCAGGAACGTGCAGTCCCCAACATTGCCCAACAGGATGTGTGAGGCTGGCACAGCTGGGGTGGTGGGATTGGTCCCAGCGACACCAGCCGTCTCCCTGGCATCCTCTCCCTGTGGGAGGTCAGAGGGTGAGCGTGTGCTTCCTGGGGACCCCTCTCGGGGCAGCTGTGCAGCTGCCTAAGTTGCATCCTTAAATAGACAGTTGAGGCACTCGGGCAGCAGAGACTGACCGGGCACAGATTCATGCACCGGGCTCTGTCCTAGGATCATGGGGTACCAAGGGGCACTGGAAGGGGGAGACAGAAGAAAACTCCCGCCCCGATGGAGCTCTCCTCCTGCTGAGGCAGCCGACCACTGGACAGCAGGGAAGGACGTGGGCGGCATGTCAGTGACATGTTCTGGGGGCAGAGGGGAGACGGGGTCGTGTGTGGCCTTGGAGGGGCTGCCAGGGAAGGATCCTGGGAAATGTGGTATCCAAGGAGAGCGATGAACTGATGGGGAACTCTGAAGCACCTCCCAGGGATGATCTCACTTTGGCATGAACCCTCTCCACGGGGTCCTAAGAGAAGGACTTTAGGGTCACCACACGCCTGCCTCTCTCACACATGGTTCAGCGGTCATCCCTGATTCCATAATGCCTTCACACAAATTCCTCAGGTCTGTCTTCACAAAATCCCGGGTGTTGCCGATGCATCTTTTTGCCCCAGGGACCAAAGGTCCACACGTGGCCCATGGATGGGTTTGGTTCATATATCTCAAAGCTCTTTGATCTGTAATGGTTTCCACTTCCTACCCTGGAAGTTGTATTCTTATGCCATGTATTTGAGCAGGCAACCGGGTCACTGGTCCAGAATGTGGCGGATTGCTTGAGCTTGTTTTGTAACCGTGGCATTTATCCTGAGAACTCTGATTTGCAGAAGTAGCTGGTTTCCCTAGAGTTGGATGGTTGGTTATTTCCAAGCTATGTCTACTGGTGGTGATCTTCCTTGTTCCCTGAGCATTTATGTGTTGGGGAGCAGTCAGGGGTCTGCAGACCTGCTGTGGGGTCATGTTTTTTCTCCTGCCCCTTGTGTACTTTGCATGTATCCTCCATCGGGCTGGATGCATGATGCCCAGAGCAGCTCCCAACCAGTGAAGTCTCATCTACAGCCTTGCTGGTAGGTCAGCTCTGCTCAAAGTGACTTTGAAACTGTAGCAGTCAGTGTTCTCCAGAGAAACAAGACCAATAGGATGAAGATTTATGTTAGACAGATGATAGATAGATGTCATAGATGGGCAGATATGATAGATAGACAGATATAAAGAGATAGATACAACAGAAAGATGATAGATAGATAGATACGATAGCAAGATAGATGATAGATGTGATTGATAGATATGATTTGTAGATAGACAATAAATAGATGATTGATGAATAGATATAGAGATGATTGGTACATAGATAGAGGTGAGATATAGGCTACAGATATAGACATAAACATAGATATGGAGCTCTATATGGATACACAGAGGGAGAGA